>JBBPCZ010000019.1:11447858-11459233 GCA_037974445.1 Brycinus macrolepidotus | reverse complement strand
GAATTTTGAATCAAGTGTGGTCAATAGTGTATAAAACAATAGTGACATGCACATTTTACACAGACACACTCCCACAAGTTGCAAAAGCAATAACCAGAAAAAAAAATGATGCGGTCTCTTATTTTTTTCCATGGCTGTGTATATGTTATAAACTCAATGAAATTATAGTTAATTTAGTATTATGTTTACTTCAGATGTGCAGATAAGCCTGTCAGAAGGATTAAACGTACTAAACTCTGTTTCTGATAAGGATTGGTAAAATTTACCCTAAACTCTTAGAACCCATTTATTAGAGCCTATTTTCTTGGGTCTAAATGGGTTTATAGTTCTGATTTCTTTTGGTAATGGGTATTGTATAAACTGTCCTTATATGTAATTACACTGAAATCTTACTCTAAAGCACTAGGATTCTTTAGTCCAGACTAATGATTTTTAAAATATCCAAACGCACAGTTCAGAAAGACTGTTAAAAGAAAGAGTGGAAAGTTTCTGTAGGGACAGTTAAACAAAAAACACTGCTGTTTACGTAATAAATCTGAATTTTAGACTGTCCTTTGGGCTATGTACATGGAATTATCCAAGATTAAGCCATGCAGTTAGAAAGGAGCAAACCACACATGGTACTTAGCAACTCAAAATAAACAAGCACTTTTCTTACAGCACACTCTTGCCTCAAGGACACAATTTGAATGTGTTTCACCGTATGAGGCATCCACAAATGGATGGCTTACAGTGAAGCGGGAACTACAGCTCTGTTACTGTGATCACTTTAATTAATTCCTCTAATGGATTACATCATAGCGTCCCGCTGCCCTGTGAATGGCTACATTGAGGCCTGCTTTAGTGGCCTGGGCCCTGCCACTGAAATAGAATTCCATCAATATTCACTGGACCATACTGCATTCTTTGTCTCTGTAGCAACCCCAAGATTGATTCTCACTCTTTATTCTTTCATTCTCCTCCCCACGTTCTCTCCTCCCTCTCTTTTTTGCCTCTAACACTCTCTTGATTTCTCTGCTTTTTTATGAGTAAGCTTGAACCATGAGCAGAAAAGGCTACTCTGGCTGGTAACCTCACCTCACTGCTGAAGGTATAAGAGAAACTGTAAATACAGCTTGATATATGCTATAAAATTTTTTGCAGTGATTTTCTCCTGACTTGTCAGCAAATGTGCTTTCCCTGCATAGAACTGGAACCTGCTGGAGGCCATGATCTTTTTCTGTGGGCCCTCTACTGGAGGTTTTTAAAATTCAGCTCCACACTGATAACACCTGCTCAGCATAAATGTGATCTGACTGATCCAAATCGCTTCTAAATACTACAGTTTCATAGATTAGAATACTTATTTGCATAAGAATTTGCATAGATTTTACAAATGCTGTTTGACCTACAGTCTTTAGGAAATCCTTTCGACCTGTGGCAAGAAGACTGTATAACTCCTCCCCCTTCTGCAGGTGATCTTTTTAAGTTTTTTATGTCATTCTGTTTCGAATCGAGTAGCGCAATGTAGCTCAGCTGTTTAATCTGAGAACTGAATGAATGTTACTGAATGCTAAGCTCATCCCCTCATCATCCGCTGCTATTTTATTGCATTTATTTTATTTTTATTGCATTAACACCAAGTCACTTTCAAAAGTCATTTTGCGCTACTGATCTGCTGGTACAGTACATTAAATCTTACACACAGCAGTGTCAGTGTTACACTGTTGTTTGTTACACTAATGTTTTTGTTGTTGCACTATTGTATATTGTCTATTTTTTAATCTATTGTCTTATTATCTTTTATTCTTTCTTATTGCACTGAGCACGCTAATGACACGAGAATTTCCCTCGGGATAAATGAAGCTCTTTCTTATCTTATCGTATCGTATCTTACCTACCTGTTGTAAGACAAACATGATTGCTTGAATCATTAGGAAAATCATATGTAGACATACAGGTGTTTTCTTTCTATTTGTCATGTAACTGCATTATTTTATAAGCTACTGTTATAAAAGGACTTTTGTTCTTTTGTTCTCAACAGGGGCATAAAACCTACCTAAATAATTAGGTATTTTAATTTTCTACAATATTTTAAACACTTCTTGGCCGAGTAGATTTGTGAGTGAGAGATCTAATTTAATCGGGACTGCTGTCCGTTGCATGGTAGTTTAGATCCATGTTGTATAGTATTAAACCCCGTCTAGGACTCTGTACCCTAGGAGAAAACAATTAAATAAATATTCTTACATCAAAATACTTGCCTTGTGAATCATATTCCCACTTGGATTAGACCTGCCTCTATAATGTATAACATCAAAGTTTTGCTTTGTAGTCAGACTAGGAAAAAGTGTCCAGCAGAAAGATATTTACTTACACTGTAATTTAGTACAAGACTGTCTGGCAAACCAGCAGGCTGCTCTATGAATTTAAACTCTTTTTTAGAGCAGCTAAATAAATCTGATCACTTTTATTCACTTCAAACCTTCACTGATTCCACAGTGGAGTCTAACATTAAATCAAACTCAATGGTTTGATGTGAAATGCTCCATTCTGGAGAAACTTAGTCAGATTTGTTCTCACTGGTAGTGATAGGAAAAGCTGTCTGAAGCCTGACACAATCTTAAGAGAAAATTTTGCACTAAAACACACCCACACCCACACGCACATATATATATATATATATATATATGTATATATAGACAAAAGTATTGCCACACACCTGTTTTTCAGGGTTTGGGCGAGGCCCCTTACTTCCAGTGAAGGGCAATCTTAATGCTTCAGCATAATAAGACATTTTGAAGAAGAACCTTTTCTATTCCAGCATGACTGTGCCCCAGTGCACAGGTTGGATGAGTTTGGTGTGGAAGAACTTGACTGGCCGCACAGAGCCCTGACCTCAACCCCATCCAACACCTCTGGGATAAACTGGAACGGAGATTGTGAGCCAGGTCTCATCAGCGCCTGACCTCATAAATGCTCTACAGAATGAATGGGCACAAATTCCCTCAGAAACACTCCACAATCTTGTGGAAAGCTTTCCAAGAAGAGTGGAAGCTGTTATAGCTGCAGAGGGGGACCAGCTCCATATTAAAGTATATGTATTTGAATGCAGTGTCATTAAAGTCCCTGTTTGTGTAATGTTCAGGCGTTCCAATACATTTGTCCATATGTGTGTGTGTGTGTGTGTGTGTGTGTGCGTAAGTGTGTGTGTGTGCGCGCGCGTGCATTCATGGTGGATACATGCAGAACATTGCAAGACAAAATTTAAATCGGTAAGTTTCTTTACAATAACCCGAATCACAACAAACACTCTGACTTTGTCTCAGTGGCTCCATTCTGCAGAAAGTATGAAGAGTCGGTAGAGTTTCTCTTTATGGTTGCTTTGGACGAACATTCACGCAGAGCGTGCATTATCAATATCATGTGCACACATCACATACTCTCCTTTCGTCTGGACTCTGCTCTCTGGTGTGATGTGGGAGTAAATGGGACTGGGAGTAAATCTGACTGGGAGTAAATGGGACAGCCCTCTGATGATTGGTCTGTGTACTCTCCGCTGCACCACGTGACCGTGTTCATCTTTAATTCTGCCGAGGCGCTGAGGCGGAGGAGGGGTCTGGCGCATGCGCAACGCGCACCCCGACCCCACGCGGCTCCGTCTCGCCGTTTATTCCGCGTCCACCATGCAGGAGCCGCGCAGTCCCGGTGGAAGGCCGAGCAGCAGTAGGCTCTCCCACCGTACCGCCTGTCCTTACCACCGGCTCTCTCTGTGGATCAAGGCCGGCCCCCCCGCGCTCAGCATGGGTTAGAGAGCGGACCGCGCTCGAGGATGGGGACTCGGATTTCTGATTTATTTTATTTTCTGCTGTTGGGCAAGAGACATACTGACAGAGACGGAGAGAGCAGATAGACAGGTTTCCCTTTAAATTCATCCATTTCTTTGGTTTTCCTGCGCTCCGCTGCTCTGGTCCTCCTCCGGAGAGATGACTGCAGACCTGGTGTGCGGCGCCGTGGCTCTGGTCCTGTATGTGAACACGCTGGGAGCAGACTTCTGCTACGATGACAGGTACACACACAGAGACCGCGGGCATGAGACCCTCCACACGGACACAGACCACTGATCACGGGTTCAGGCTGCAGAGAGTCAGGGAACCGGGGGCCTCAGCTTTTATGCACGCTTCTTTGGGTGGGAATAAACAGAGATAGAGGGGGAATGGCGGATGGAGAGATGGAGAGTGACTCGTCTCCGTGCTTTACTGCGATATACGGGGCACAGAGCCTCTAGAGCTGGGCAACTTTCAGCCATGCGTGTGCAACCCTATATGTATATATATATATGTGTGTGTGTGTGTGTGTGTATATATATGTATGTATGTATACATATATGTACTGTATCTCGATTGCTTGAAATATACAGTTATAGAAAGGAGGGCTAACACTGGTCACCCCTGATTTATGCTTAGAGCCACACCACTCATATTAAAACATGAACCGTGAGGGTCTTGTTTACCTCCAGCAGGTCGAACAGGTTGGATGTAGGTTAATGAGAGTCATCAGTTCTGATTTATTCATCAGTTCAGCTCCGGCACCAGTGATGAGCATGAACAAGGGTTGTGCAATAAAACCCACCCAGACAGACGTAGCCCCCCGTGCTGTCACTTGAATGGATTGAAGAGCTTGTTATCAGTCACACGTGGACCTAAAGGGGCTGATATTTATTTCTAAACCTACTTTTAATGATCTCATCCATCTGGAGGCTCGTTGCAGCAGTTGCAGTGAGCTGAAGCGGGTTTCCAGAAGGGGCTCTCCGGGTGTTGAGGGAGCCGTGCAGGTTTCAGCCGGAGAGAATTTTAGGAGAAGCCTGAGCTGGCATTGAAAATGTCTGTCTGTGAGAAAGTGTCCAGTCCACTCAGGCAGGCTGCTGCAGGCTGTGTTCATGTGTGGGGTGTTAATGTGGGGCTGTTAGAGGACCTGCTGGGTACAACAGGCTGCTGGAGTTTAAAAAAAAGAATAAAACTTGTAAACGTGATGACTGCTATGTAATGGCTATTTAACAGCTCATTCAAGCTGGTAATAATATATAAAAATATAAACCTAGCTCCAAACTTCTCCAAACAAAGTTCTTGTGTTTGGCTTAAGTTTGCTAGAGAAGTGGTTTTATATCAAATTATATTGGAAAAGAGGTTTAATCAGCTTACACTGTCCATTTCTATATTAAAGTTTTATTTTGTAAGTAAGGTCTTTAGATAATCCACCAGTGTTTGTGTATGTTTTTTTTTTTTCTTTTTTCAATCAGTGTACTCACTGAGTAATACAGTAAGTCTCTCAGGACCTGTATATTAATACTGTATAATATAACTGAGATTATGAGATATTAGTTCATGCCCTGCTGTTTGTAGCCTGTAACCTACTAGACATACAGCAACTATGACGTCCAGTGAAGGTAGATCAGGGATTTTGCCTGCCGTGTTTTTCGGCCTGTTTTGCTGTTCCGGGAGCAGTTGTGTGGTGTGAGACATCAGGGCAGTATAAAGTCGTCATTCGGAAGTCAGAGGGTGTGGGAGAGCAGTGAGGCGAGATTATGTATCACAGCTTCTGCGGCAGAGCTTCTTGATGGCAGGCTGCTCCTGGAGCATATGCGAGGATCTACAGTTGTCTTTGAGCAAATATCATCAGGATTGTGTGCTGGAACAGTTCTAGTGTTATTTCTGGAAGAGGAAATATTTGGGATCTTGCACTGTTTTTAGCTCACTATTCAAATTTGAGCAAATGTGCACCACTGACCTTTTTTTTTTTTTTCGTTGTTTTTTTTTCCATTGACGCAAATGACTTAGGTGGATCTGATCTACTGTCATTGAAGATCAAGAGGGACACACCAACTACTAATAGATTCTGAAACTTATGTAAATATGTCAAAGATTCTACTTATCTCTCAAGTTACTGATGATATTTTTGTGTAATGAAAAGAATTTGTAATGAAAGATTTTCTATTAAAATAGATAAGTGTTAAACAAGTGCTTTCAATTGTGTGTCTTAGATTTTTTTCAACCACATTCTGTCTATATCCATTCACTCTTAACTGCAGATTTTGCTCATATTTGATGTGTAACATGCACTGTATTATTACCTAGCAGAAGCAGTTGTTTTATATGATTACTCAAAGGCTTGCAATTACTGAGCTTACTTTAAAAGTGAAGTCACACTTGTTCTCCCAGCGTCACCTGGAGTGAAGTGCAGGGAGAGGGAGTTGAAAGGAACCTTGTCAGGCTGATCCTGGTCACTGTAACACAGCTCAGTCTAGTTATTTTTTCATTTGCGCTGAGAAGGAGCAGATGTGGCGTGGTAGGAAAAGAGGGTCTATATTGATGCCTGATATTCTGTGTGTGTGAGCTGTACATTCAGGCCCTGCCATACAGTTATTAGAACACCTCAGGCTGTAGAAGGCTGCTTTTTCTTTGAGTGTGTAGGTAATATTTAACCGAACAGCATGCTGTCGGATATCCATGGTCACGTAGCTGCTTTACTGAGGCCATTGTATGAGTCTGGAGTGCAGTCTGTGTGCTAAGGACAGCAAGTTACGGCTGTTAAGATTCAGACAGGAAACATGGAGCGTTTTAGAACGGCCCTGCGCTGGTGTTATGATCGGAGTAATGCACAAAACATTCATGATATAAAACACTCACGTAAAGCCTGTAAAAGATAATGCATGCAGAATGTGGAGAAGAGAGGCCCAATAAATAATGGATGATTGTGTTTTACACTGTTAACGAAAGGAGTCTTTTTCTTGACGCCATGTCCTCACCTAACATTGTTCACGTGACCTTAACGTCACCCTTTTGCCAAGTCTCACGTGGTGCCCATATCTTTCTTTTATAGAGGAAAATGTAGTATACACTGTAGGAACAAATCGAAAGTCTGCGTGCAAGAAGAATGGAGAAAGGTAAAGGCTTTTTCAATCAAAAGGAGCTCTCCACCTGCCTAATGGGTAATGCTGAAATGTGAAGCAGGCTTCTGCTCGAGTCTTAGGAGACACTCTTGGAGACATCAGTACTGAGGACTGCCAAAGACTATACATTATGAATCTCTCTCTCTCTCTCTCTTTCTCCCTCTGTGCAAGCCTTTTTGTACTAGTCATTTTTCTTATGTATTAAGTCATTACAGAGCCAGTTCTGTATCCCATTGTTGTGCAGCCAGTGCTATAGAGCTGTTAAAGCATAAATCCTCCTTATTTATTCACATCGCATACAAAGGAAAGCCTTTCTTCCTAGCCGTCAGTGCCCTTGGCTGGATGGAGAATGCACTGGTGTCCACCACTACTTTAGCACAATGTCAGTCTCCTGCGTCTGTATAATAGAAGACAGTAATCAGATTCAGAAACTTCCTAGTGCCTTGTATTATACATGTCTTTTGAGTCGACACATCGGTTCATTTCTAAAAACAGAAGAACATAAAATTGTTGGCTGGTAATCAACCATAAACCACAGATACTTCCAAAAGTGATCAGATTGAAAAATGCTGGAAGATTCCTTTAAATTAACAGCTCTTTAGTATTCTGTGTTCTAGTCTTCTGTAGGGTGCTCTGTCTTTGCTCGATGTCTTCCATTGCTCTGGAGCCTGACACCTGTGCTGGGGAGTGAGTCATAACTCACAGGGTTCATAACGCTGGTGCTGTAAGCCCACGCTCAGGCCAGAGATGGACAGATGAGCGGCTAAATGGATAAATGCCAGATATGACTTATGCCTGGTTTCTGCTACCTGCTATGAATCTGTCCGCAGTACTGATAGATGAGCTCATCTGAGGTGTAGGCCTATTGCTTGCTGGGATGTGGTGAAGGTTAGTGTAGAGACAGCAGCTGATCACTGCATGTTCTTCACAAGGCTGGCACTGGCTGGGATTGGGGCTGTGCAATATGTCATTAGTTAATCACTATCGCAAAACTGGCCAAAGGTCACCTCTAACCAAGCATTAGCATTAAAACTCTTCCCTTATCTGGATATCATCTAGTCTGCAGTTAAAACACGTGTAACAGTGTTACGAATGTGTTCAGATCTAGTCCTTTGCTTTGCTCAGGATATCGTGGATATCATTGGTCCTTAAAGAAGACTGACCAATGGCATGTTTTATTACAAACAGAGCCTAATTAGTCTTGTTTAATTTGATGTAGCGCAGGGCAGTGTTCGAAACACTGAATGCAAATAATTTGTAGGCAAAGTTTTTGATCATTTTTTTAAAATGTGGAACAGTTGACTGCATTTTGTCTGTTCCAACTAACTAGTTGTCAGAAAAAATGAGATATTTCATGTTTTTAAGTATTTATATATTTTGCCATACCCCCCAGTCTACCATTTTTCATGAAATTTTCCCCACAAAATGACTGCTTGATTCCACTGTCAATTCAGTGTTATGTCTTAATATAATAAGGTAGAACTTCAGCCCAGCGCTTAAAATCCTAGCCAATGGGAGCACTCCTGCATTAACCTAGGTGCTTTATTTACCCACATACCATAGTTAAATAAATTAATTGAATCATTTTCATTGCATGTCTTGATTCAAGAATGCCCAGTTTACAAGAAAATTGTTTTGAAATTACAAAATCCATGCAGTAGTTTCCCCACTCTGTTACATGACTGTATTGGAGACGCCGTAAACATCTCGAGGGTAAAAAAGTCACAGTTTTAGCATTTCATATATAATAAGCTCAGAGTTGTATTTCAGCAAGCTTAGCCTGGCTGCATTAATTTTGTTTCAAAGCGGTCAGTGTGTGGTTGAGTTTCCAGGTCCTGTGTTCTGGGGCCTCAAGGATGAACTGGTGTGTGTGCTGGAAATAGGGCTAGTGCTGATGCTGTGGTTCGTGTGGTGTGTCTGGAGCTGCTCTTCTCAGGCACTGCTGTAGTGTCCACCCCGCTGCTGTGTCCGAGGGCTCCCGAGTCGGTGGCCGTGGCGAGAACCAAGGGCGGCAACCCAAACTCAGAATCTCTCCTTCTCTCTCTCTCTCTGCTCTGTTTCTACCTCGAGCGCCCTGTAATTATCCCCCTCTCAGAGAGCGCCTCTCAGGCTCACACTCGCTCTGAGAGGCCTCCTTTAATCCCCCAATGGTTGCATCCAGATGGTCATGTTTGCAAAGCATTGTGGGTTCCTTTTTTCAGTAAATGAACCCACAATGCTTTGCAGGCTTTTATTTTTCAAAACAACAATTCTCTATATGTTTCTTTGTAACAGAACACTGAAGCGAATGAGAAGTTGTGATACAGACATCAGCCAGTGGCATTTCAGGCTTATATCATGGATGCTGATTCACGTCCACGAGCTTGTGTTTACTTGTTTATTTTGTCGAGTGTGTTTGCTTTTGTGTTGTGTAAATATTTTTGAACAGTGTGCATGTCAGTCAGTGCTTGAGATTAGCCAAGAAACAGTTGGCCTGTCAGTTATCAGTCCATACTGGCGTTTTTCCCTGTTTATAAAAAGCTAAAATTTTCATATATGGATGCTATAACGACCGACACTATAGTTTTGTTGGTTTCAGAAAATGGAATGGTAATGATAATGTTTTTGCCTGCTGATGATAACAGCCTTCTGATTTGGCTACCTTTCAATCTCATTTTCATCTTTGTGGTAATGGCATTAGAATAAAAGCTGGCCGTTGCTATGCTCTTTCACAGCGTCTCTCTCTCTCTCTCTCTCTCGCCGTAAATAGTTGGTCGCAGTTGGTGAAGGGCCTGTCAATTAGTATAAACAGAATAAAAGAGAAAAGACAGGATTAAGACTCGGAGACACTACTGGATGTGCTGAACACTGGAATTCTCAGCTCTATGTATATTTCAGAGATGTCCATAGGTCTGACCGCAAATAGATGCTTTCACTGCTCCTAAATGTTTTGCTACACCAGTGGGAGCCCAGATTCCTTCCCCTCTGACCACAAAAGTATGATGGACGAGGCACACGAGCTTGTTTGCTGCTAAAAATAATATTAATGACACGCTGTAACAGTTTGTATGATGCATTGCTGTGTACGTACCCTTGTTTTCTGGAACACCTCAGTCCTGCGAGTTAAGGCCCTCCAAATTTTATATTAGATTATTAGAACTTGATGTTCTTCATTCTGAAGGATTAACCACGCCGGACTTGAGGATTAGGATATATGGACAGTGCTTGAATTTGCATCATTTATTTCTGGAGCTTATAGGACTGAATTCCAACAGCTTGAAATATAAAAGTTTAAGATTGAACAGCCAGCTTCTAGAAGTTTTATGGTATACAGTATGCCAGGAAGTGTGTGCCAGGAATCAAATCCACTTGGATTTTATGTTTTTAAAAATATTTGTGAGGTCAGGCCTACTGGCATTAAATTGGAATTTAAATATGTTTTGTCAAACACTCCAGTGTTCCTGAAAGAGACAACCCCCAAAAAAAGAAAACTGCAAATACAAGAAAACAAAACTTTGTGCTGCGTCTGAAACACCGATGCTTAAATGTGTTTGTCTTCTAAGAAGGTAAGGTCTTGTTTTGCTAATGAGTGTTGGCATATGCCTTTGCTTCTGTATCCAGTGTTTCTGCTAGTAACATTTCTCCGCCAAAATCTTAGGCTCCATGGGGCAAAAAAGCCTAACCCCCCCCCCCCACCCCCCATTCATGCATTAATGAAATTTAGTTGGCATGGGATTCTGATTGCAACCCCCTCCCATTGACGCATTTTGCTAGTCATACTACTCTACCCCATCACCACCCTTCCATGCCTCGGTTCATTTTGTCGATAACTTGCCCGCACTCTGGACCTCATATATCACTGATAAAACACTGGTATCCTAAAATATTGTGGTGCAAAAACCACCATATACACTACCAGTCGAAAGGTTTTGCGCACACTGAGATTTTCTATCTTTGCATGTTACTCATGTAATATTTACTAAAATGTACACTCTTTATTCTTTGCTAACAAATACATTTACAGTATGTTCACCATTCAAGTACCTTTATTAACCAGACAATGTCTTTTTTTTATTATTATTCGTCGCTACTGACCAATAAAAAAACAATGATAATTATAACGTGGATCGCCAGACAAGCTATTAAGTGGCAGCCAATGATGATAGTTAACTAGTGCATTTAAAGTTAAAGGACAGTCTAGAATTTGACTCTGCGTCACCACACAACCAGTTAATAGAGTGTCAGACATGCACTGTTACATGCACTGTTTTGTCATTTTCATTTATAGGTGTTCACTCAACAATATTCTAGTGCATAACAAGAATAAAAATCTGCAGTTTATGAAATAGATAAGGGGTAAAAAAAATAAAAAACCTGTGGTGTGCAAAAGCGTTTGAGTGTGTGTGTGTGTGTGTGTGTGTGTGTGTGTGTGTGTGTGTGTGTGTGTGTGTGTGTGTGTGTGTGTGTG
>JBBPCZ010000019.1:11405498-11416416 GCA_037974445.1 Brycinus macrolepidotus | reverse complement strand
GAGAAGCATTTGGGTGCCCCCCCCCCCCCCCCCCCACTTTAGAACCAAAAACTCCCAATCCGTTGTCTTCTCTCTCGTCTTTTGAGTTGACATGTTTTCTGTTCTTTTCCTGAGTACAGGAAAACACGTCTAAATCACGCAATACAGACATAGCAGTGAGAGATAAGGTTGAAAAACACTGGAATATTTGTTTAAAGAACCATCTGTTGAAATGTTCTGTAGGGAAACACAGATGGTTCTTCTATCTCATCACTCCAAATAACCCTTTTGGCACCTTTATTTTTTAGTGTGATGAATGTAAGCTTTGCTGTGCTGGGAGGGCCTGAGGAATGAAGGAATTCCACTGTCTTATATGATCCTTCAAAGAAAAGTAACTGTAAACTTGTTTCCTTCTGTTGGCTCTTTACTGATCCCCACCAGAACCAGCAGTTGCATGCGTGAGCTGTATGCGTTCTCCACATGGAGCAGCAGTGTCCTCGCACTGATCTGCGTTCGTGAACATCCCATACACACGCTCATCTGTCAGCGCCGGTAACAGGCTGATGAGATGCATGTGTGTGTGGTTTATGTGTACAGTTTAGCCTGCCACATATACAGGAACCTATAAGACTCCTTCAGAGCGGCTGAAAGTGTAGTTTCTTTATGGAAGAAAGATGAAATAAGAACTTGCTGACTGTGGAGGCTGGACCCACAGCCTTCACTGCGCACCGTGTGTCCAGTAATCTGCTGTAGTCTGTTAGTTTGAGCTTGGTAAGCCTGTTGTGCAAGAGTTAGCATGATGTCACTACCCTTTTCACCTTCCTGTCTGCATGATCCCTCATCTCCTGCTGCTCACACGCGTGTGCACACACATGCTAACTCTGATTCTTTAAGAGAAGGCTTCCTGCCCTGTGCTCCGTGACCTGGCTCTGCGGAGCACCCGGATAGGGAGAAGAGCTGGGATGACGCATGTTGGTTCAGCTGTTGGGATGGTCTTAGAAAACATGGACAGCTTTGAGCTTTTGATGTGTGGGAGATGAGTTCCTGTCTGTTCGCTTCTTGCTTTGGGATTTGGGAACATTGCTCTGTAAAAATGTTTCTTTTTTTTCCCCCTTTATCAGGGACTCACTTTTACTTAAAATGGTTAAAGTGAAACACTGAGTATTTCGTATGTCTTTTGATGATTAGGCTACCAATTAAGTGCTTTTTTGTGTTTTTTGTTGGGTTTTTTTGATGGTGTCGAAATATGAGTTGCTCGACCACCAAGTCGGAGACATTAAACGTCTTGGAAACCTCAACAAGAGATTTATGGGCTTAGCAATGTTTGCGTGGGTCTCTTTGTCCTTTGTCTGTCAAATTCCTGACTTTTGATTTTTCTCTTAAGTTAAGCAGCATGCGCAGAGAAGCCTTTGTCTAGGGGTGGGTGATATGGCACAACTATCATGATACTTTTTCATGAAACAATTTTTTTCTGAGGTTTGAGAATATGGAACAGAGCCAATGTACCGGCAAAACTGATTTGTTACATTTACATGTGATTTTAATCAGAAGTGAACAATTTAAGAACAGTTGAATAAAATGAAAATAGGCTGGCTTTCAATCAGGTACTTGTTACTATGCAGTTTATCAATGCAGTTAGATAAGATAAGATAAACCTTTATTAGTCCCACAAGTGGGAAATTCGCATGATATACCCAACAGTACCTATGACACATTCTGAAACGCATAATGTGACGTCATTTTTCACCCCATTTTTTTTCTGCTGCCAGAAAGAAGCCTAAGCCCTCACATTTTGTGTGCCATTAGCAGGAGATACATCTATATTCTCTCCTTTTTCCCTCTTTCTCCATAGAGCACCTGTCAGTGTCATTGTCCTTTCTGTTGATGGAGTTTAAGTGGCTGTGCAGTTCGGCTCTCATGCTCTGTGCTCAATAGTCCTCTCACCGGTAATGAATGGGCTTTGCAGTTTTTAACCAGGCTTTTTCTGAGCTACAGGGCCTTCTCTTCTTTTAGAGCGGCATGAGGGGTGTGTCCGCACCGCTAGCCGCTGCGGTAATGGACCACACATGGCTGTGCCTCACTGGGCTCCTATCGCGGGGGCCCAAAAAACCACCTCTCCCTCTCCTCCCTCTTTCCGCCTCTCCCTCTCTCTGTGGCTGGTGGAGCACTACAGTTGTTTCTTTGTGTCATCCATTCAAAAAGAACGTCGCATGGGCCGAGCTGGGCCTGCTTCTTTGTCCCTCAGCATGAGGGGGAAAGCCTTCGTTAGCCCCCTCCCCTCGCCTTTGTGCTCTCCACTCAGTGTTACAATACGTGACCAGCTAGTATCTCTGACATGCCGTGAATGCTGCTTTCCTCTTTTCAAGCAGAGCAATGAAAGGTTTTTAGAAGTTGATTAAGGTTTTATGCTATGAAGAATTGAAGGAAAAAGTCAGTTTTTATTTTTATTTATGTCAAATATAAAATCAAAACAAGTTAGAGATTAAATATGTAAGAAAGGTGGTGATGCTGGGTGGGGGTGGGTGGTTCATGAAATAACCAGCCTGGTCTATATCAGCTTATACTAAGCCCACCATCCGCCACCTAACCCCCCCCAAAGCATTTTTTTAATTTAAAATGTATTAACGTAACCATTTGTCAATAGTAGATGGTTGAACAGTTTTCACAAAGAACCACATTTTCTTGTCTGGAATTACAAAAACCCCTTTTAGAAATATACCGTTAGATGAGTTGAAAGACTTGAAGTATTTCTTTAATTCACCGCAGAAATAATAGTCACTCTAAGCATCATTAGGCACAAAAAAGTCGGAAACTTTATTTACAGTGCCACATGGACAGAAAGCAGCACAGTCTCCTCTGGCGTAAACACTCCTGCTGTCCTGTAGTATAAAATATGCACCCCTCAATGCCTTTCGCCTTACATGGGTTAGGTTGCACTCATAAATCCTGCTCTATGTGAAAGGCTTATAATTGGGCCTTTCTGGTTAAAGCGAGACAGCGTTTGATGTGTCACCCATATGCTGGGGAAGTTTTCTCCCTCTTGTCGTGTCTGGTGACGCCAGGGGCCAGGGTAATTTCTTAAACTGCTGCATGGCCGTGCCACTTTGCCCACTCTGTTAAATTCATATGAATCGTGTTTGTAAAAATGTGATGTAACCTTTAGAGCAACCACAGATGTGAGCTGGGGTGTTTCTCAGTAAACATGTTGAAGAGGTTAAAAGAGGGGACGTTTTAAGTCCTTGTGAAAAGGTTTATTACTTGTTCACTCATAGACATGGACTAACCTTCATGACTGGCAATACAGGGTCATTATTAATGTACCTGGGCAGTTTCTTGTCCTTTTTTCATGCACGTCGTGAAGGCATATGGTCTAAGCTGAGCAGAGGTAAGGACTGTCTTCCGAAAAAGTGCTAAAACAGCTTGCTTTAGGCATGTGGTTCTTGCTAAACAGGAAATGTGCTGTGAAGAAAAAGAGGGGGGGAAAAAATCTTCAAAGGACCATATTTGACAATGGGAAGTGGGCAGCTAATGGCTGAGCAGAGCTCACGTCTAAAAGAAAATAAAACCCTTCAGCATGCCTTTCTTCTCCTTAAGGGGCATTGAAGAATAGTATGGCACTAAAGTCCATAACTATAGGTTCTCTATAGGAAGAAATGCACTTCTGAGGAAAATGGTAATTGACGTGTCCTGGTAGAAGCTTTCTGACCCTCATCCAAACCTCCAAACAGCCCGGTTCCTCAAATGTTTTCCTAACAAATGATTTTTATCCTCTTCTTTTCAGCAGTCAAGCCTGCACGTTTTGTGTGGCTGTGGGTTTTTCCTCCTCATGGATCAGCGGTGTGCTGTGTATTAATATTGTGACTGTTTCCACATTAAGTGCAGAAATATATAATTATGCTGATGAGGATTTGATGAGCATCCTCCTGTGAGGTGTGCCACTGAGCCCATCTGTCCTGAGGTATTCAGTGTGGGCTGGCTGCTTGGAGCTGATTATGCAGGCGGTGGAGATTGCAGATATTTGGCCGGGAGTGGTCATATCCATCTGAGGCCATGTGGAGGATGAGGGCTGGGAATAGGAGACTTTAGCCTGTGGTTGATGGGCTTCCCCTGCATATAGCCAGCTGTGATTATGCACATAATGCTAGAAACTATGCATTATGGAAACTGTGTGATTTGTTTTAGAAACTTTTTTGGGGGGAGGGGGGGGGAGAGGAGCGAAGGACGTTAAAAGTCTTTGTTTCTTTGTGTAAATATGCACTATTTGTTGTGGTGAATCATTCACTCGCACTGTAAACTGTTGTAAGGATGTTCTGAGGCATGGAAGAATGAGTGTGTCTGATTTGTGTGCTCTTACAGCACTGGAAAATATCAATTGCGAAATCAAAAGGCTGTAAAACGCAACTGCTTACTCGGATGGTAGTGTGGTTTCTGTGAGTTGGCGACTATAAAGTCTAAAATGCGTAAATGAGCTCCTTTGCAAAGATTCAAATCGACACCATGTGGAAGACAAAGCATTTAAAAACAGTTAAGTGGCTGTTTGGGTTCTTTTTAAGGCATGTTTATGGCTGTACCCTACTCTCTCGTCTCACGCAACAGGAACACTAAAGATATTTTAGTATCTTTTGAGTTAGTCATGCCTCAAGGGCTAGTAGATGAAACAGAATTTATTTGATCTTTTTGAATATATCATTCCAGCCACAAGTTTAAAAAAAATGTAGTTTTTATAAAAAATCAATACCAAATAGCTTTTTCTTTAGAATGCTGCCACAGTTATTACTGGTGTTTGATTTTTTTTTTTTTTTAAATTTAGTATTCAGAAGCTTTTTTTCCATGCTACAACATCTGTAGTCATCTGTAGTCAACAGCACACTTTATCAGTAAATGCGTTTAAAAAGGACTGTGATTAATACTATATGAAAAATGTAAAAGGAACAAATAACCTGATAAGATCATACCAACCTCTGGTTTGATTATTTATCTCAAATATGTGATACTTATCCAAGTACTGGATTACTTTCTGATTAGGATGACACTAAATTGGTAACTCAGATCCGCAAAAACATTTGTTATGGTGAGTTCTTGGGGGGGGGGAACTAAAACCCCGATGACAATGATGTAATGAACCTGTGTTTATTTTGTATTTAATAAGACTGCAATCATGCCTTCTATAGCAACATTTGGCGCACGAGCAACTGGGCTTCAACTTGCCGGATACATTCTGAACTACAGAAACAACAATACTTCATTTTATACATATTTTTTAAAATTATTTTTAATTATAAAATGTAAACATTATTTTTAGTATTTGTAAAGATGATTTTGAGAGTGTGTTTGAGTAATTGTTCGGAAATAATTGTAAAATGGTCACCCTGGTCAACACAAAGCTTGTCAAGCTCATGTCTTCTGTGTAACCTGTGTAAAATAAGTTTAAAGTTACTTAGTTACTTTACTGACTTGTTTTCCAGATTACCTGTTCTAAATGATTGTGGCAATGCGCAGATATGAAGTCTGTTTTGTGCTGTTGTAGTATTCCTGTTTTGGTTTTTTTTGTGTTTTTTTTTTTCTTCTTCTTCTTCATTGTTTTGCCATATTGAGAGCATTGATTGATGGACACAGAGTACTGTGTGCGTGTGCTTACATGGAAAAAAGTCCCATTTACATACCGTTGAGGGTCAGCTGTGGACTCACTCACAGGGCACCAAGTGGGGACGGCAACATATGTAAATTCAATTAGGAACCAGACTCCTAATGAGAAGCTAATAATTTGTGTGCTTAAAAAGAGGGTGGTATGTGCGATCGCAGCTCTGGTGTGTCTGTCTAATGAGATCACACTGTGCAGAGCTATGAAGGATCCCCCACAAACCTTCATAATTAATGCGAGCACATGTGGACTCGCACATGGAAGTGTGCTTTGTGCTCCAGCTAGCTCATTAATGGAGAGGAACAGTAGCAACCGTAGGAGGAGGAAATACATGCCGTTCGCCAAAGGCTTAAGTTTACACAGTTTATTTAAAACGTTTTTGTATGAGTAGAACAAAAACGTAGGGAAGGGAAGGGAGGATGTGAGAATGAATATTTAACACAGAACTGTGAAGCAGATGCTTACAGTAGATACATAAGCAGAGCAGGTGGAATAAGTACTTCAGTTTTGTGGGGACTTTAAAGAAGGCTTCATTATTCATTGTTCTGTTTTTTACTTTTTTTTCTTTTCTCAGTCCTCATGCTTTTCCACTCAGGATGCTATATCACCATGCATAGACAAATTCATACTGGCGTGTGAATGAGTGTGAATTTCAGCCCATATTAGCCCTAGTCATTCAGGAGTAATCTCATTCCCTAGACTGATTTGTTGGCTTGGCTCTGGGGGTGATAGATTGCACGGTGCCATTAGAAAGGGCTGGATAATCAGAATCCTGTCTAGAGGATCACTTCATGATGAGCAGAAGTCTACGTGTTGAGAAATATGAGAAGACCCTGGTTTATTGGCTTTGGAGGCGCTGCAAAATGCAAGTAAGTGTATTCTGATATATCAGCGGTTCCTTGAGTACCCTTGACCATTCAAACGCTCCCACCTCAACTCGAGAATGGTTTGTTAATTAGCTCAGTAGCATCGGCGGGGATAAAAACCAAAATATGAACGTCAGGGATACACCAGGACCATGATTTAGGTACATCTGGTAATGTGGGGTATGTGGGCTGGTCATAGCTTTGCATCAGTGATGTTTTAGTGGAGATACTGTGCTGTGGTCCATTGATCCAATGGTATTTATTATTATTCTAAGTGCTTTTAACTGTGGTTAGCCTTGGCTAGGCAGAGGCATGCAGCAGCCTGGCCCATCCTGTTTGCTGGTATGCTTCATAAATAAGCCGTGTGCCTCATGCAGCCACTCCAACCCATGACTGCAGGACATCCGCCACGTGGCTTCAGCGAGAGCCTGTGTGCTCTGAGTGAAGGCAAGTGATGCTCAGCAGACTCAAAAGGAACAACAACGAAAAAACAGTACAGGCAGAGCCTTATTGTGGAGTGGTCTCGCAGAAATCCTGCCAGGCTATTGCACATAGCGCTCTCCAAAGCCATGACACCCTGCTATTAAGACAGCAACCAAGATTGTCACTGACATACCAGCCTCAGAAAACAGAGAGCCAATTTTCTCTCAAAAACAACAGCCTGTTTGAGGGCACAACAGATTGCGTCTCATCTGTGTTTGCGTAAAAAGCAGAAGTTTTCCCCCCAGTTGTTCCGCAGCTTAGGCCTCGCATTCCCATCCCAGTGCCACATGTTCCTCTCAACCAGATCCCTGCATTCTTTAGGCCTGTTCTCATTCATCTGCTGTCTGTCTCCTCGTTGCTCTCTGCCTGAGCTCCGCCAGGTCAGCGAGACCCTCCCTGAATGATAAAGCAGCCCGTTGGTGGTCAGGATGGGCCTCTCACGCAAGCAGGACAGCCTGACGGCCCTCTCTGTCTCTCCACAGGAAGCGAAGAAGCTCTACACACGCAGGAACAAAGTCCAGCTAATTTATTGCACCCTGGCCAGAGCTGGCTGCAGGATGACAAAACACCTCCTGTTGTGAGGCCTGTTGTAGGGGCTAGCGAGTGGGCTGTGCTTTTAGACCTAGGTCAGACCCTGGTTAAAAAAAAAAAAAAAGAAAGAATAGGGAAAAGTTCTTTTTACTCTGAGGAGGATTCACAAAGCGTGAAACATTTGGCAGATTAAGCTAATAGGGTGGATAGGATGGTAGGATGGATCACATCTGCTTACTGAGGCAGAGGATAAACAGCAGCTGACAAGGCTTATTTAAGAAATGCCTTTAAAGCTGATGATAGGCCTCACTGCTCGCATGCCTCACGCCAGTCTAAATGGTTTATCATGAGTAAGTGTATTGCATAAAATCAGTAAAAACAATAGCAGTAAAAGTGTTTTTTCTTATCTTAAAAAAGACACATTTAGATGTCATTTTTCCTCACAGTCTCTGTGTAATATTTATTTACTATATGATGCCTTAACAGCTTTTTAGTTCATCTTTTTCTAACAAAATATCTTGGAATATTGTAAACACCATACAATAATAATAAATTAGGTTGTTGCTCTATTACTTATACAACTGAGTGACAGAAAGGCACATCAGCATCGGTAATTAGGGCTGTGCTTCTATGCTTATCAATATTTTTAAATTTACTTTTACATGGTGTGTGTATGCAAGAGTGAAACACAAACTGCATTCAGGTCTAAGAGTGTAACACATGGTGGCGTGGTTTACTTTTGATCTATCATTAGTTTTTAATAGTGCTACAAAACACTGTGCACAGAAGGGACTGGCTACTCTCATCAATGTAGATTTTTAAACAGAGAAACAGATGATGTGCAGCCACACACTCTCTCTCAAGCATGTGGCCAAAGAGACACTACCTGCCTGTGCTGTTGCTTCTGAGAGTAAAGATGCAGAATGCTCTCTCTCCTTCCTCCCTGTGCTCTGACCTCAGAGCGAACCACCACAATATAGCTGTTAGAAACTCTTCAGCATTATGAATTCACTACTCTTAAGTTTTTTTAAACTTAAAAAAGAGGTAAACGTTACTAATAAAATGGTCATTTTCCTCAACATTATTTGACATTAATGTAGTTTTCAGATTTAATGTAAGGAAACCCACTTAAAGATGAGCATAGACCAAAAATGGCAGTTGTACATTGGTGTGTAACTGTACTGTTTAGTTTTATGACACTTGTATTGTGATATGCATAGGATTGACACAACCCAGCCATATTGGTAAATGTTTTCAAAGTATGCCTGCGTCGTATTTTTCATACCACTAAGATTAAACTGGAATCCTCCAAGATAACATATAGAAACCAAGAGTGAACGTCCTCATGCTGGCTTACCTAACAAGCGCGCTCTTTATCCTCCATAAAAATCAAAGCAGCTCCCAAGACCCTATTGTGCTCCTCTGAATCAGAACAGTGGAAGTTGTGCACATTTAGCCCATTTTTGTTGACTTTTTTTTGCCCGTTTTTGCCTTTATTCCTACCAGCTGTTCCCTGTATCTCAGTTTAATCATGATCAGTAATCTGGATGGATGGATAGATGGATTGGGGGGTTCTTTGCCACAGAATCTGCAAATTACACTGTCAGCAGTTGCGAATAGACCCTTATTTTTCTTTCTGCTTTTTTTCTTCCTTGCTTCTTTTATTACATTTTCCACGATTTTCGCCATAGCTTCCTAATAGAATGGTATGCCTTTTGGAAGGTCAGTGCAATCTGCTTAAAGCAGAGGCATGCCTGAGAGGTGCTGGAAAAGACTAGAATGCTGTAAGATAGTAGTCTGTTTTTGCTTGTTGCGATGTGTGGCATGCTGTAATGTGGGTGCAAATCAGTCAGCCTGTCTTGCTCGGGCAGGCCGTTTAATTGGCCCTCACACCTGCTATTGGTAATAGCTTACCCACAGACAGGGTTCACGGCAGGAGAATGAACATTACATTCCACTCACAGCTTCCCTGTGTCAGACTGACTGTTAGCCAAAGGCCACGCATTTCTTTTGAGAATTTAAAGAACATCTCTTCATGATCATTCCTGCCCATGTTGTCGATACACCATAATTAGGGCTCCTTTCGCAGGCTGTCTCCAGTTGCTGTGTACATTGGTCAACAGACGAGCCAGACTGAGGCAGAGGAGGGGACACAGTCATCAATCACAGCTGTGCTCTCTCTACTGAAATGTTAATGATGCAACAGAGCAGCGTCCTGCAGCAACATTCCTCTGTAGTGTACATTACTCACATTACATTGCTGAGGGAAAGAACTCCAACCTTGCGAGGATGGACTGTGTAAAAGTGGACTGTGGATAGTTCTGCTCTGCAGTCTGATTGGCTGAGCCTCATTGAAAGCTGCTGTAAAATATGAAATATATACCCACATGTGCCAAGTTATTAGAAATCATTGTGCTGATGGGACCCACAGCCTAGTTTTAACGATGACTTTAATAAACTACATTGTTTGACAGAACTGTGGTTTATTGTCATTGTTTTAAGCTTTAACTCACAAGCTACTGTTGTATTTGCAGCCGTAACTCTAGAAGTGTTGCTGCAAAGGAAAGGAAGTAACGTAAAAGAAACCCTCTTCAACTAACCACCCAACCATTTTATCCATTTTCTGCAGTCATTTTCCACGATTGCCTGCATAATTGTTTTCTGTTATTGGTACAGGCCTAAATTCAATTACTGATTGAACGTTGGTGTATTTTCTTATACTTTGTTGCAGTTTTATAAACCCAATAAGCCACTTGGAGCTATTAAAGCAATTTTACCTTGGCTAGGGGGAGTTGAGCATGATGCAAATGTATTTTTTCATGTTGTAGTTTGTCGCTTTGCCATAAAAGCAATACCTTAGTGTTGCTTAGTGGTGTGTCTGTATCATCTAGATTCTTCCAGCAGTATCTGTAACTGAAATATTGCTCCCACAAAGCTCATGGAAACAAGTGCAAATATTTGAAATGCACGCAGTGATGCTTCAAGTGTTTTGAGGGCCTGCTTTTAAATGGGGAAACCTCTACTGAATCATGGGCTAAGTGTTGTTAGTCTCAGTGTGTGTCTTTCTATGTCTATTGTGGCGTGAAATGAAGTGAGCTTTCTGGAATTGTACTCACGTAGCATGACAACTAACCCAGTGCACTGGACCGCTGGCTGTATTAACACCAACAGTTCTTGTCTCTCACATACCATAGCTTTCCCTTTCAAAGCTTCTGACACCATTGTTCAAAGCTGATGATTTTTCCATGGAGTAACAGGATTGAGTTAATGACCCAGTAGCTCTGTATTTTCCCCAGGAGATGTGGCATGTTATAAAGTAATGAGGTGATCTCTTCAGCCCAAGACTAATTTACTATAGGCTTGAAGATCCTCTGTCTCGCTTGTGCGCTCTCTCTCTCTCTCTCTCTCTCTCTCTCTC
>JBBPCZ010000019.1:11362084-11381741 GCA_037974445.1 Brycinus macrolepidotus | reverse complement strand
GTGTGTGTGTGTGTGTGTGTGTGTGTGTGTGTGTGTGTGTGTGTGTGTGTGTGTGTGTGTTTGTGGTTCATGAGCACTCAGTCTGTGGCCTTTTCTCTCATCCCACATCTCTCCATTGTGCCACATTGGAATAATTATCACAGCGGTGTAGAGCAGCCCACTGGAGCATCAGCTCAAACATGAATGCTGATATTGTTCAGTGTGGGAAAGCTCCACTTTTAACCTTGTAAGAGATGGAAAAGGCAAGTTGCTGTTTCAGCGAGACTGTACTATCATAAGACCAGTCTATCTTTGTGATTGGGTTACTATTACAGTAACGTAGAACATCATATTAATTTGTAAACTTGTAATGAAAATACACATCCTGTGACTATTAGTGGATAAAAGAATAATAATGTTTTGGTAGTTAATTCGGTGTAAATGCGGCCTGGAAATGGGAAAAGCTTTTTTTACTGAAAATTTACAAAAAGGCCAGACATGTAGACTTTCAGGAAGAGCTTGTTTTTTATTTTTACAAGCATTAATTTACATCATTATTTAGCATTTTAACATGCCTTTTTTTTTTTTTTTTTTTTTGCTTCTCTCATCAAATAGATTGTGAATAGATTTCCAGGATGAACTGATGGTATTTTTAGGTGAATCATTTACAGAATGAGTAGTTTAAGCTAATTAGCCATCTTTATATTGGTTAAGTATCTACATGAGATGTTTGTTATCTGGTGAAAGGTATTGTTGGGGCGTTCTGTGAGATTTGCATGTATGTTTAGCCATGTGTTCTGGCATCCATGTCACTAATGAGGGCTCAGTATGCGTTAGACATTGACGAGTGCACTGCTGGAGTGGTTTAAAAATGAGCTTGCTTTGTTCCCACCTTCATAAGTCTACGCTCCCACCCACAATTAAGACAAATTTTCCCACAGTTGTCTCCAGATGTGTATACTTGTTACGAGATCATGTCTGGCACTGTGAGACTAGCTCATTTGCTGTTGGACAAAAATAACAAATCAAGCCAAGATGAGGCCGAACCTTAAATGGATCTTGTCTCTTTGAATTGCTGACAGTCTTAATTTTTTTTTTTCTATCAAAACTGATTTAGACATATTTTTCATAGATCATGAAAGTAATAGCTGAGTTGTATAAATCTTAGACTCGGAAATCTGCGACTTCCATCGGTTTACCAGGCTGGGTTATGGCTTTTATATGGCTGCATATTTCTCATAAGCAGTATAACAGTCCAGGCCACGATAGTAGGGTTCTTCAAAACAATAGAGCTGAGAGATGCATCTCCCCGACCACACATCATGCTCATGCCAACACTGGAAACTTCAGCTAGCACATCTGGGAATTTCTCCGCTCTCTCTTAATTGGTTTGTAATGTGGAAGAATGCTGCTCGGCAGAGCCTGTAACAAGCGATCATGCTGCAAGTCGAGGCCAAGGCTGCAGGGACAAATGAGCGAGGCAGCATCCAAGATCCAGGCAAAAGAGAAAGCAGTCATGATTAAAATATTCATTCTACTCCTCCCCCCTTCCCTATTTTTGTTTTTACTTTCTTTTTCATATTATTTTTTGGCAGAATGTCCTCAAAGGCAGGAGGTGCTCTTTCATCTACTCTTCCCTTTTGCACAGAGACTTGCTTTCCAGTTTCAGTGAGCGTTATTGGATCATGGACAATTCTCTGTATTTTCTTTCTACCATATCAGTCTCCAGGAGGGTATCAGTAATATTCAGCAGTCCTAAATATGTTGTCTTATTGAAGATACTCTCTTCTTTCATCCTGTCAAGATTAAACAGTGAGATAACACAGGAAATGAATGCTGCATATGTCCTTCAGTGGTTTTGTTTTCTAAGGACTTTTAAATGGTAATTGCAGAGCGCAGCTAGTGACATCCTTTCTTATTAAAATAATTTACCATTGCATGGGGATAGTATGTGGCCATGACTTTGTAAGGCGTAGAAATGGGATCCTAATGATTGGCTATGACTTAGTAAGGCATGGGAATGAGACGGTTAAGTCATGGCCACAGCTTGGTAAGGCATTTAAAAACAAGAAAATTAGATTGTTGTAGTTACGTTGTGGCCACTACTTAGGCATTTAAACAATATACAATAACAAGTTGTGGTCATGAGTTAGTAAGGAAAGGAAACAAAATAAGTTGCGATCATTAAGTCATGGCAAGTTGTTGGACAAGATTATTAAGTATCGATCATTAAGTCATAGCCACATCTAAAAACGACTAAACTATCTGATCCCCATACCTTACTAAGTCATGGCCATGCATTAATTTTATTGAGAAGGGATGTCACCAGCAGGGCTCCAAAGGTAACTGGTATTTTAAACATGCCGTTTTAGGTAATATTGTCTTTCATGGGATATTTCACTGTTGTGAAAGGGTGTGAATGATTTTCAACATATTTTTCCACATGTTTCTTGACTTTGACCGGTGCACTAAGAAGAAGTACTAAAGCTGTATTGATGCATTAACGACAGTACAACCGATTGATCTTACAGCTGCGTGACTTGTGCTTGTTGACGCTCAGTACAGTGGTGCAGTAAACCAGTCTTCATAGAGAGAAAAGCCAAGTTATAATTTTATAAAATGATTGCATCACAGTGCAACAATTAAGTGTTTTCATCATGCAGATGCAGAACAGAGTATTAAATTACTTTATAGCCCAGTGGTCATCAAGCCTGGAGTCTACCTTCCAGCGGACTTTAGCTCCATCCCTAATCAGCCCCACCTCATCCATATAATTACTGCCTTCAGAAGTCCCTGAAGAGATTTGGTGTGATAGTTTTGGGTTGGAGATGAGACCTGCAGGAAGATGAATCTCAAGCGGAGTTGGTGACCATTATTAAAAAGCAATTTCAACCTAACAGCCTGAGGAGAACAGTAGATTCAAATGTGAGCTCCACATCGATCAAAAACATTTCATTTTCAGTGCAAGGCTGTAAGTAAAGTGGCCCTTATAGTCATGCATGAACATATCAGGGCACAGCACACAGTGTGAACAGTGTGGAATTCTTTCTCTGCATTTACCCCTTTCACCAAGTAAACCAGTGGTCAGCCTCCAGCACAGCATCCAGGAGCAGTGTGTGAGGATGTTATCTTGCTCAAGGGTACCTCAGTGGTGCCACAGGCAATCCTGGGATTCAAACCCACAACCTTCCGATCACAGGCAACTCCCTAACCACCAGCTGCACTTCACTGTGGTTATGGCTCAATGGATGCTACTACATCTGTCCACCAGTGGTCAGAGTAATGATCTAGAGTAAACTGTTGAATGTTGTGTTTCTCAAAAGATTGCACTAGCTGTCATTTAACTTCCAACTAAACTAGCATCCAACTAAATGCATCTGCAATGCAACTAAAAATATGTTCAGTTTGACCGTAACTGGTTCATGCCAATTTGTATTTTGCCTGTGAAGTCTCAAATAAGTCTTAATTTGTCCATCAGCTGATATGTTGTACTTGGTACAGCAGCAAATATTCCATTAGACCCAGAGGTCAGAAATGTTTGAGAGTGCTAAGCACAGTTTATACCAATACATTTTATACCACTGTATTGCGGTGTAAGGGTTTGGCGAGCTAATCTTGGATACAATGCCCACTACTGATTTTATTATGAGTCTAAGATGACCACAGCCCTGTTCCATGAAGCAGCAAGCCGCTATACACCACAACTCATCACATCGCACTCACTTACATCCACTGTGTTTTCTTTGGTCAAGTGCAGCCAACACAAACAGCCCTTGAGTTACTGTACACTGTCACAGTAATGTGGTGGAAATGGAAGAAGTCTAAACATGTCATAAACCACACGGCAGAATCAGTCTCTCTCTGAGAAAAGTGATGGCAATTTCAGATCGTTAAGTTTCTGACAGCCCAGCTGACATCTGAGGAGAGTTCATGACTGAAGTGTTGTCTCAGCTTCCCACCCATGCCCTTACACACACACACACACACACACACACACACACACACACACACACACACACACACACACACACACACACACACACTCATTTATATTGTTTAGTAATCCACTGCTTAATCTTGCAGTGGGATTGTTCTGGGTAATGAGTTGTGACCCAGTCGAAGGCTAAATCACTTTGACACAGCTCCGCCAATAGTGGATTGGGCATGGGCTGATTTTTAGACCCCTATGTTCAAGCTGTTCTGCTGGATAAGATGAAATCACCATCAAAACTGCAGACATGGCTTTCCTCTCCACTTTTGCCCCCTGAAAAAAATGACTCAGCGTCTCTTTTCATCAGCGCGGAGTGTGGACTCGCACAGCCTAGTCAAACCGTTCAGGATAAATAAATACCAACAAAAGAAACGGGGCTTAGAGAGCAGGTGCTTACGCAAGAAGGTCTTTCCATGGTTGCCCTTTATACGTTTCTGCCAGTAATGATTTTGAGTTGGAGGTTTCTCCTTCCCATCAGTTTATTTGTGCTTGAGGTTTTTCCACCTCTGGTTTAAACTGTGTATTTTTTTCTTAATGGTGATATATGACTGCGGGCATTTCTTTTGGCCACCTTGAGAGACCCTCAGGAATGACCCTATAAACCTTTCACACCGTTTGGATATGAGTGTGATGGCAGCAGACTGCCAACCTGGCTGCTAAAGTTTGTAGAATAAGCAAATCTGTTTCCAGCAATTGCTTTATTTTTGCCTTTTTGATCTGCTTTGAAAACCACCTTGCTTAATGATAAATGCTCCACTTTGTTTATTGAATAGAATATCTCATGCACATATATTTCAGCTACAGCTCAAAGTTTGTCTATGAACGGTGCCCTGCCTTCAAAAAGATGCATTACTTCCTCTAGATACAATTTCGTATCCTCATCAGACATTCTTGGCTGTTTGTTTTGCAAGTGTGGCATTTCCTCCATGCTGATCATCTCAAGACCGTTTGGAACTGAACTTGTATTTCTGCCTTGAAAATTCAAACATTCTACAGTTTTTTTTTTCTTCCATTGCTTTTGCTAGTTATTGAACTTGGCCCAGGGCAGGACCAAGGAGTATAGAGCTGGCCAAGTTCAGCTATTCGACTTTGGATCTTGAGGATTATCTCTTTATTCAAGACTGGATATTCTTGGGTTAAAGGGATTAAGTCTAACCTTGTTTAGACATTTCTAGGCATTGTTTATGGGTGTTATACTTAGAATAATGGCACCAACACACGGCTCAGAATGGAAGATGATGTACCAGATAGACTGAGCATTTTGTAATCACGGGTGGCTCCGATGGAAGGTCTAGAGTCCTCTAGGTATGTCTTCCTTGGGTGAGAGAACTTCACTCTGATTGGCTGTTGCGGTATAAATGTGGTTTGGAATTACAAGCAGAGCCAGAATAAAGTAATTTGATGGGGTCGCCTAATAAAACCATGCCTAATCGGTTGTATTTCAGGGTGAGGAAAACGCTGGTATGCAGTTCTGCGCAGCAGCCTCCGTTGATTTTGTTATTATGGTTCATAGAGAATTTGCCCAGCTATATTAAAGACTGAGTAGATTTGCTTTCTCTCTCTCGGGCTCTTTGAAAGACGTAGGCCATTTTTTCCTCTCCTTTCCTCAGTCTTTGAAACCAAATGAGTAGGATAGAGAGGCAAAGTCAATGCAGTTTCTAATTTCATGTGAAATACAATTATTATTATATAAGTATTGCATATACAGACTTAAAACCAGCTTTAAAAATGAAATATTAGACAATATGTTCATTCTACTTACGCCCACCTGAACTGAGACACTGGAAGCCCAGGGATTTGTTTTATTTAACTTATCTCAGCCTCATTCCAGTAAATGTCACTGTTTATCAGAGACTAATTCCTGGCCATCTCTGCTCTCTGTCTGGTTCGTTTGTGTTCTGGGTTTTGGCAGAGGGCTCAGCTGAGGCACTGCTGCTGTTCTCCCATTAGGCCTTCACACTGAGGGATTTGTGGCTGAGAGATAAGTTGGGTGCCGTTGGCTGAAAACTCCAATCCTGGACGCTCCTGTGCTATCTAGAGAATAAGACTCTTGGCATGGTGTTTATATGGAGCGTATTTAAGACCAGAAATGAGAAACCTTCCTCATTAAGCTCTACCACCCTGTAGGATTTCTCAGTGTCTGGTGAATTCATTTGAATTTATTTTTAGTTGGCTAGATGTTTTTGTGGATTAGCTAATTTAGGTGTATTTTGATGAGTTGAACAGTACCAAAAATGAACATTTAATATAACATTGCAGTTTACCTCTTAAAGTTTTAGTAACTATATGGACAACACTACAAACTGTTCTTGTTATAGATGTGTGTAATATAAGGTTTCTACACTTACTGTCTATTTTATTAGCTCCGCTTACCATATAGGTGCATTGTAGTTTACAATCACAGACTATAGTCAATCTGTCTTCAACATACAGGTTAAACACTATGTCCCCTTACTGTCCACTTTATTAGGGACATCTAACCTGTTTGCCCACAATAAAGTTATTGATGATGGTTGATCTGATGGTACACAGTACACAGTATTTTCTCGTCCCACATCAGTGGTCAGTTTCTGGCCACAAGACACTGTTGGCTGGGTTTTGTTCGGTGGACTACAATTAGCCTAACTGTGACACTAGGGGGGGTGATTATTGATAAACAGGGTAATTGTTTTTCCAATTTTCTCTACAGTTTAGTCATGTTCAATTAAACTAGCTAGAAATTTCCCCATCATGAGATACCACCAACACTGGTAGGAGGAAGACTAGCATGTGCTTCCTCTGAGTCACATGAAGCCGGCCACCGAACCTTTTCGAACTGTTCCCAAACAGTGCCATTAGACAGCTTAACACGCTTGGAGGAGAACACTTACCGCTGATTCTGCCCACTGAGGCCCATGGTGCCCAGCATCAAGCTGAGTGATGGAGGGCAGAAGGAGGGGCCTCCTGCCCACCCAGAGAGATCAACGGCAGTTTTTGCTCTCTTGGTGGCTGAGGCACTACCAAGGAGTGAACTCAGTCTAGTTCTGAAAGTGCCTCTTCACATCTGTGTGTGCTGCCGTAATCCAGAGCAATGGGTGAAAATAATTCTGCTGTCACACAGCTCCTCTAAAACTGCTTGTTCGTGTAAGAAGTCTCATTAAAAGACGGGGTTTAATAAACGCAGACTCAGGCTTTATGTCCATCACCCAGTTCCTCTTGAATCCCATACCCAGTTTACTCACAGACAAGAAGAGCAGAAGATTTAGTGTAATGTTCATCTTAAAATGCATATCCCAGGACAGAATGGCTGACTCTGCATTTCCAGAAGGCTACATATTTAGCTGTCTGAATTATGAGCACACTCAGTTTATTTAAATTTATGCTCAATTTATTTATGTAAAATGGCTTGACATGTTCAATTATAATATTCCCATTAAATCAAACAACCAGATCTGTGCTGAGATGGACTGCTGCTGCGATAAATGCTATGATGCAAATTCGTTCTATTCATTCAATTATTTCAATAGTTTAAAGACAAGGAGAAGCGCTATCTTTCCAAATGTGTTATGGTACACCAGTAACTTGCCAACTGTGCTTAGAGGTCTGCTTTTTATTGAATTTTAAGAAAGCCACTTTTCACTCCTTGCATTCAAAAGAAAAACAGTCTCTGAATGAAAGAGATTTTTTTCCCCTCTTCTAATTGGTCTATTTTGCACTTCATCTCCAAGGATATTACCCTCACATGCCTGCTTCATAAAGGCTAAGTTGTTTCATTTTTAAACTGATTGAAAGTGAATTACAAAAAGAGAGAATGGGGGATAAACAAGGCTCTTTCCCTCCTACTGGGTAGTGCTCAACCCCTTATTTCAAGCTAAACTGGATTATAGACAAAAGAGACAGAGCTTGAATTCCTCAGTGGGCTCCAGAAGGCCATGCGGCACCCCTCCTTCAAACCCCTCCTTGTGGCTATAATTGAACTCATGTTTTCAAGAGTCTATCATTGAGAACACTGGTCTTATTATGCAGATGCACCAAGTGTATTTATACGGGAGATGATACTGGCTGAGGCTTGAACTCCAAACCTCTTCTTTGGCCAATAGACATGCCCTGGAAAAGGATTAGGGATATCAGATTTCTTCTTTTTGCTTTAGCATTTTGCTTTGCATCTTTGTTTTTTCTCTTCACTTTTGGAAAGAGTGTTGGTGTGTGTGGTGAGACATTGCGTGCAGAGCTGTTATTAAAGATACTGTGTTTGTGGGTGATGCCGTTCAGAAGCACAAGTCCATTCCTTTACAGTGACAAGGCTTAGCTCAGACATGTTACCAGCAAGTCCTCAGCACACATATGGATGTGGTTAGCAGTCCAGAGTGTCTTCCACTGCCAGAGGCCTAGCAGTCTGGAAATGACACACTTGTTTGTCCCATGGCCAGGTGGTGATGGTGTGTGTGAGTGTAAGTGTGGACAAGGTGCCAGCAACCCATAATTAAACTTTTACTTACGCTTTACTATATTCTATTCTCTGATGTCTACCTTTAGTTATATAGTCAGACAGGTGGATAGACAGACGAGCAGGTGGAAAGACAGATAGGTAGACACACACGTGAGTGGACCGACAGACAGACAGTTAGGAATGTGGACAGTCAGGTATGTAGACTCTAGCTGGACCGGTAGATAGGCAGGCGGACAGACTTGTATAGACATACAAACAGCTATAAACTGTATTAAAGCAAAGAAAAATACAATATTAAAGCTACAACAAAACAGAACTGCAAAAAAAATACATGTATTCACAGTCAGATGGGTGGACAGACACATAAGTAAAGTTACCTAAAGAGACAGGTAGATGTAGATGAACCGATGGACCAATATAGAACTGCTGTGTCAGCATTGTTGAATGTCAGTGCTGTTAACACATCTACATATGCTTTTTATATATTTGTTACCCTTACGGATCACTCTGGCGTACCATCTCCGCACATTTTCTACACGCAGACATCTCCAGTTCACTCTTATAGTGCTGCAGGCAGAGAAGAAACCTTCTTGTGATTTTGGTCAGAAGGTTTTCTACCTTTGCTCCTAGTGTGGTTTGGTAGTTCTTTCTAAATGTTTAAGAAAATAATTTAACCCTCTATAAATCTCTTTTCAAAAGATTCTGTTCCTAAGAACCAGTTCTCAGACTATTATACATTTTTGTTCTTAAATTCTAAGAATGAAATGATCTTTTTATTGTGCAGTGGTGTTTCTTTGTTGTAAAAATAATTTAGATTCACTGATAAAATAACTTGTACATTAAACTAATTAGTCATTAACAGAAACTTTGCATAGATTGAAAGTTAACTAACCAAAAGGTCATTGTTACTGCAGAATCAAAAAAAAAAAAGTTTCGAAGACGCGAATTGGCGCACGTGCTAAAATTTTAAACATAATTTGCATGTAGGAAATATTTAGAAAAGTAAATATTTAAATACAACTTTGTCTTTAATAGTTTCATACACACTCATGTATTGTTCCAGATGGAATAAAGGCCAGAATAACAAGTACTAAGAGAACTGCAGACTACTGTGGACTCTTGAGCGGTGCACACATGCACTCCAAATCCCATTGAAGGGTGGCCCCACTGGACGGGATAAATCTTTTTGGCAAGAGCAGCTATGCTCAGTGCGTCTGGCCTAGTGCCCTATGTTGCTTCGTCAGCATCACACACCAAAACAAAATTCACCCAAACACACATCTGGTGGGCTGGTTCTCAGTGACTCACCTGTCAGACCTTGGGACTCTTTCCCAATGATGTGTCACTTCAGTTTGATGAAAAGCTGAAGCTCCGTTTCTTTTTTCCCACACACAAATGTGCGCACACACATACACACTTACAAATCCCCCTTCTGTGTGCATTGGCTAAACATTATGAGCGCCGTGTGTTAAATCCCTGCTGGGGCCTGTGAGCCGACACGATCCTGGACCGACAGCCTCCTCATAAATCCGCAGAGGATCCAGTGTGGCGTGTGTGAGTATTAACATAGCCTCATGACCCTGCTGGCACATCCACAGGCTTCAGTGCAGCCCCTCAAAACACTCTCCCTCTCCCTCTTCTTGCCTCTAACACTCGGTGAGACCACCAGTAATCGGGGCTGGGGTGGATTTTGTGCGTGAAAAGCCGGAGCAGATTTGTGGGGTTATAGTGTGGCTGGGTGATAGGTTCATGAGGGGTTCAGATTGTAGCCGCTCGTGGGAGCGCAGTGCGCAATACGTGAAAAGTACAATGTAGACCCCCACCACCCTGTTGGTTTCTACAAATACTTTCAAAGGTTTGAATTTGTTCAGCTTTTTTAATCTTAAAAGCTAACTGTGGTTATTTTGAGGGAAACAATATTGCATACAAATATTTATGTTTGTGTCAGCACTCATTAGCGCTCCAGCTTGTGTCAGCGCTTATTAGCACTCCAGTCTTTCAGGTGTTTAACACTTAAGTCACAGTTATTAACAGCATCTCAAGTGCTGGAGTGCAGATTGTTAACTTTCTGTGTCACTTTTTTGTAAACGGAAGTGAGGAGAGAGTGTGACAACGTGCTTTATCAACAACTGTTGAACAGTTGCAGTTGCTTCTTTTTGTTGTTGAAAGAACAGAGTAAAAGACTTAAGGGCATTTTAAAAACTGGACCACTTATCACACACACTGTACTCACTGCAGCATTACTGCACCCATTATCACACACTCATTACTCACTGCTGTGTTATTGCATCCATTATCACACACTCGGTACTCTCTGCTGTGTTACTGTACCTATTATCACACACTCAGTACTAGGATTGGAAACTTTCCATAGGAATTCACGGGAATAAAATGGGAATTTGCAAAACTGCAGGTTAGCCTATATTCAGCTATAATATTACTGTAGTATTTTATCCATAGTATTTATATCCGCCTCTTTTACTGACCAAAGCATTTTGTGTACATAGCATAGTGTATTTAGGACTAACTGATGTGTGGATACATTTCACCCCAGTTAATGTAGAAGGAAAGGCTGTGCACATTTGCAAATACTGGGCAAAGACCTGTTAAGAATGCCACAAATATTCAGCAGCATGTAGCCAAGTGCCCATCATTTCCCCAGGGCTCAAAACAGGCAGCCTCAGACAAGAGTTTGTCTGCTTCCATTCTAAATGTCTGCTTATGACTAAACAAAATGTTCTTATTTGTAAATGATACAATTTGTATAAATTACCCCAGATTTCCAGGTAATATCCATATTTTCCTGTTAATTCCCATGGAAAGTTTCCAATTTGAAATGTTTCCAAAATTCCCCAGCTTAACTTCCTATGTAAGGTTTCTGGAAATTTACTGGAACTCTTACTTGGTGCTCACCACTGTGTTACTGCTCTTGTTATCACACACCCAACACTCACTGCTGTGTTATTGCACCCATTATTACACACTCGTGTTACACCTATATTTGGTGTGTTGCACCACCTGATGTTTGTCTCTGCCAGTGCTTTATCAGTCAGTGACACAGTAAGGGCCTGCTGGGCGGTCAAGCAAAAAAAAATCTGTAATTTTGAAACAGATATTTATTAATACTTTTAATAAAACTGTCAATGCACAGTGTTGCTGTAGTTTTCTAATGCAGCCACATCATTTCAGCAGTTACATATAATAAATTACATTTACATAGAATTTACACTGTTACATTTCTACCGCTGCACATTTCTACACATTCATATGTACCCATATTACATTTTTACATCAGAGTGGGGTAAAGCGTTCCTGACTGTTGTGAAGTGATGTTGCTGGAAGCCCTGTGTTAGTGTAAATCTTTTGACCAGTGGAATTTGAGCTCTCTTGGCACGTCTGTGTCGCATCTGATCTTCTTTTTGTTATTTGGCCTGTAGAGTATTAAGGGATAATCATCTTCTCTTTGTTGTAATACAAACGTGGTGCCCTCAGACTAGGTTGGCGTTTGAAGTCTAATAACAGTGAGCTATGCCTTTTCCATAGTATGCCAACAATATGCCTTTGGTGTAGAGATGATGGTATTAAAGATAATTCATTTAGTGTATTTGTTTATTTTAGTGATAAGCATGGCCTGTGTTCTTTGAAGACATACAGATGCCAGATCACATTATTGTATAAGCTACATTCCTCAGTATGGTCAACAAGACAGTGTTTTCTTTTTTTACTGCACAGTTTTAAACAGTCTCAGACTGTAAGGTCCTGTAATATCAGTGTATGTTCTTTACCTCATTAATTATAGGTCTGCAAAGATTCTGAAATCTTAGGCTCACATGCTGATTTTCTTCTATTGTCATTTTAATTTTTTCCATAATTTAAAACAAATATGTATTAACTTTTTAAAGTAAAAGGGCAGCAAAATCAGTAATATTGTTTATTAGTTATGGACCCGAAGCTGTACTATGAACATACCAGTATAAAACACATGGGCTGGTGGGATGGCCTTACACATGCGTGAACACACAGCATTTCTAATACAGTGCATGTGTACCTGAGTGGTTCACATTATTTACACCATAAAATCATCACAGATACCAAAATGAAAGAAGGAAGCATCCAGCAAATATCAGCTGGTTTCAATCCTGGCTGGCTGTGATGGTGCACCCCTACTTAATCAGACTTTCAGTGTGGTGTGTGTGTGTGTGTGTGTGTGTGTGTGTGTGTGTGTGTGTGTGTGTGTGTGTGTGTGTGTGTGTGTGTGTGTCATGGAGAAATAGGCAGGTTCACAGTGGTTCTGTGTTTCTCTTCAGTCAGCCTGTTCCGCTTGGCCTCTGTAGCCTGCCGCTTAAATACACCGGTGGGAGAGACCCTTTATGTCCTCTTCCCTTCAGCCCCGCACTTTACCCCTCTGGGGCCTGCGCAGTCCACCTGAAGCCAGACTCAGGGACAAGATCAAAGCATGCTCATCTCTAATCTTTGAACTCTCTCTCCTCCTACATTTTGCATTCTTTGAGTGGAACAATGTAACAGGTTATTTAGCGTTGACACTGTGCCTATAAATTGCTTGACGTTTGAAGATGTGTCATTATTGTAATTCATGTCAGCAGCATTTCACATCCTTTCTTTGGGTAGTAAACTTAAACAGATGTCACAGGAACAGACAGACACAGGCAGTTTAGTTGATTCTGACCTGGATTTGAGTGATGGATTGGTAGGCCTGACACGTGTGGAAACTTCTTTGTACTCGTGGCTGCCAAATGACTACCAAGTATTGGAAATCCTGACAGCTAAGCATTCTGTGGTTCTGGAAATGACATTTGGGTTTTCATTCGTTAGCACTTCCTTTGTTCTACCTGGATTTGCTGAAGTGGGTACATTGCTTCCTGTGTGAAATCTGCTTCGTTATATAGTGCTTTCACTCTGATAATAGACAAAAATGAAGTTATTTAACTACAGTTGTGTTATGTGCCCCCTGTCTCTACTGCCACATCCATTATAGAAAGCTGTAGCCATGTCAGGACAGGAAGCATTTATAGGGGGAAATGTTCACTATTTCATTGCAAGGCGAGATAGTTTGATTAGATGAGGAGAAAGTGGTCTCTTTGAGAGATTTCCCCTGAGAGAGCTCCCTTGTTCTCACTGGATAAAACACAGATGACAACGGACAGGAGAAAATCAATACACTGCTCCACACTGCTACTGGGCAATGGAAGGGAAAAATCCTCTCTCACTCCGGCACCATGGTCGGGAGACTCATCACACAGGAAGCAGGTTCAGCTGGAAGGAGCAGTGTGTGTTTTGGGCTGCTGAGTAGGACACCAGGCTGAGAAGGTTGTTTGCTTTTGCCTGGTCTTCAGTTTGGTTCCTAACGATGTCACAGCCATCTGTTGTCTAAAAGAGGACCAAAGAGGACCAATATTGACCAATGTGCCACGTCCACAAATGCATTCCTTCTATATCTTCTTTTTGTAACAATTCTTAGCAACTGCTGCTAGGTTGCCCGAAAAATCCCATTTAACCTTATGTGTTCAGGTTGGAGTGTGGATTTGCTATATAAGGATGAGCTTTGCCGTTCTGTAATACTGAGCTGTTTTGTAGCCAATGCACTGAAAATCCCATTCCAGATCTCTTTAAATCCGAAAACAGCTTCAGTCCCAGGAAATCAGAGTATGCCAATCCAGTCATGATCATGTTATTGGTATGCATGTCAACACACGCACTGTTGTCCAATCCTGCATCAGTTGCTACGAAAGAACACGTTTGTTGGCAGAACATGGATCGATCAATTGACCCTCTGTTCTGGGTGGGATGGATGATTTAGCTCGTAGTTCCTCTAATCCAGTCCTGTACTGCACTGTGTTTGTCTGTGCACCTTAGCCATATTATTAGCTAATGGTCACGCTTTTCTTGGGCTCATCCAGATGTGATTCAGATGTGTTGTACTGCTTTGTGACTGTGGGTGTTGTCACAAAGCAGCTTCACAGAAAGCTGGGTCCAAGCCTCTAGTGAGCTAGCCAAAGGCGACAGTGGCAAGAAGAAAAAACCTAGAGAGGAACCAAGACTCAAAGGGGAAACTCATTCTCCTCCAATTGACACCAGATGGCACAACAATAACACAGAAGTGATGAGACATAAGATAAATGAATAAAGGAGTGACTTATGAATATAGAATTAATAATGAATAGTGAATATAAAAAGAAATTGAGACCAATCTTTACACCAAAAGATTCAAATAAACCAGAAACTCAGTGGCTAGTGTTAAACCACTTAGAATGTGATTATGAATTTAGCCAGTAATGGCTGTAAGGGGGTTAATATGAACCGGTAAGGGAGCAATTACTAATACACAATTTGGTGATCCCTGCATTCCTCCAGGCGTGTTGAAGTGTCCAACAATGTTATGTGCGTGGCCGGTTTCATACTTTAGGGAGAAAGTACTGCTAGCCCTCATCATCCCTGACTAGCTAAGATAATAAGTACAGGTGAACTGATGACTTGAATTGGGTAGGGGTAAAAGAAAGGAAAAAATGATGTGCAAGTGTATTATTATACTTTAACAATGCATCAAAATATTGTGATAATACAATGCAAACATGTGACCATATATATCGGGGACATGCGGCAGTACATCATAGGGAATAAGCTTTGTATTAATTATGATATTTGATGTAACTGCATTGTTTACGGTGTTCAACCAGTGCCAATCAACAACCCAGTCCAGGACATTCATGTCATACATCACCCTCCCCCCACCTTCCTACTCCCACTGTTAGTTATAGAAGATATGTGGAGAATTAGCCTAATTGCTACAGCATCTGTTTGCTCAATGCAATGTATGAGTTAGTAACATCTTGAGCAGGAAGTCATAAAATCACTTTAAGGAGTGCAGTCTCCAACATCAACACGTAGGAAAGCCAGCTGATCAGCAAAGCCATTTCCACAGGGAACAATACAGCTTAGTCCTTTTGTTCTGCTCAAAGTGTAAAATATTCAAACAACCCATAAATACCCCATAATCATTTCCATGCTGGCAGAAAAAAGAGCGCTTAATATTGGCACTGTACAGTATATGATTGTTCGCTGCGTTTATAGCCAGTTTTAATATTTGCTTGGTCTGAACGTTTGAAAGCCAGGTGTGGTAGGTTGAGATGAATGTGCCATGGTCTCTTATGACGTAAGGCAATATTTACTTAACAGCAGTCAATGTCTTGCAGTTTATGCTTGTTATTTTGGGCTTAATAAAAGAGAAAGGACATGGGTTTCTTCAACTGACCAAGAATATTAAACTCATACCAATTGATTTTTTTTTTTTTTTAATCCTCTCAGCTTTCCCAGAAATACAATGAACTGCTTCTTATCATATGCTGAATGATGTAATGGTGAACTCGGGATACAAGCAGGGTACATGGCGTGTCCCTCATGGTTGAACAAATTGTGCATGAGAGCTTCTTGTGTTCCAAATTGCACTCCTATGTTTTTACATTCTCAGTTTACTCATTATTGCATGATTAAGCTGCTCTTTATTTTTCTTCAGTTTCACATCAGAACACGCAGCAGTGGTCACGTTACAACCAGGGCCTGGAGCAGACTTAAGCTCAAGTGTTAGAAAATCACAGACCAACCAGAAAACTACTTTGGCTCCTCCTTCTCAAAATATTTCTCTTTGCAGTTGTTGTATTTTGCCCGTCAGTTTGAGGTTCTTGGCTCCATTGTTTTCTTTCTCTCTGTGTTTCAGAAAAAGAACTTGCACCTGCTGTTAAGTGTGTTTCTTCTCGGTTCCTGGGGGGTCTTCCTGCTGGCCTGCCGCCTCTACTGGATGGGTAACAAGCCTCCAAACTTCTCCAACTCGGACAACCCTGCAGCAGACTGTCCCTGTTTCTTAACCAGGGTGCTAACGTTCCTCTACCTACCTGCCATGAACGTGTGGCTCCTCCTCTACCCAGACATGCTGAGTTTTGACTGGTCCATGGATGCTCTGCCTCTTCTGAGGAGCATCACTGATTGGAGGAACCTCCACACTGTGGCGTTCTATGCTGGACTGCTGGCTTTGGCGTGGTTTGGTCTTTGTAGCTACCCAAACAAAGGGAAAGAGACCAATGGGAGGGCTCATCATGTAGCAAATGGAAAATCCAGTACAAATGGACACAGTTATCACTCTGACTGTGAACACCCCATTCCAGACTGTGACTCAGTGCAGACAAATGGAAATGGTACCAAAAAGCACTATGTAACTAGGACTTCTTTGCCCACTACTGAAAATGTAGTGGTCTTCTCTTTAGGCCTGCTGGCCATCCCTTTCCTCCCTGCCACCAACTTGTTTTTCTATGTGGGCTTTGTGGTGGCAGAGCGGGTCCTCTACATCCCCAGCATGGGCTTCTGCCTGCTGGTGGCAGTTGGAGTCAGAGCCCTGTGGGTCAGGCTGAGGAGGAGCTCCTCCAGGACACTGGTGCTGGCCTGCAGTGGTGCTTTGGTGCTTCTCTTTGGAGTTAAGACAGTTCTGAGGAACCAGGACTGGCAAAATGAGGAGATGCTATATAAGTCAGGGATAACTGTGAACCCTGCTAAAGGTGAGTTTATCTGTGGTTATGCATGTGCAAAACAATGACGAACAGAAAAAATGGAAAAAATAATTATTTTTGCTCTGATATTGTTCTTACTTAATTTGTTAGTCCTGAATCTGGTCATTTTTGAGAGAAGTGCTATGTTGGAAAGTATTTAACATGATGTGAGACCTGCATGTTAGTTTTTTAAGACAATTTCAGTCACTTTTCAGTCACTATGACTTGATTTCAACTTCTGCCAAAAAAGTTTAAGCACTACCATTTTACCAAAATGAATGCGGAGAAAAAAACACCTTCCCTTTTGTACTTTTGTATAAAATGTTGAAATTATTCACAATTATCATATCTTTATGACTTTATCTGTCTCAGGAAGATTGCGTGTTTCAGGTGTAAGTTTGGTTAATTACACCTGAAAGGCTAAGGTTAGTGACTTGAAATGTATTCGCTCCCGTTGTGAAGTGAGCAGCTCAAATTGCACACTGAAATGGAAAAAAAATTATTTTATGAATTTCCCAGCAGGCCACCGCGTCCTGTCTCGGTGACAGATCGATTGTAAGGGTATCAGGGGCATCAGCTTGTTCACAATTACCCAATAATTATCCCTTAATCACTCATGTGGAATAAAAGAAATGTTCAGAGTCACACCACCCACACTCATCTCTTTCAGTCTAGTTTGTATCTGAAACTTGTTAGCTCATAAAATATTCATAAGATTAAATGCAGTACCTTTCAGCTATGGACCAAAGGCATGCATTTTTTATAAGACATGTTAAAGCCCCAGTCTAGAACTGACTAAACAGCTCAATGGCTTCTAGTGCTAGATTTGACTAGAAAAAGATTGGTAATTGTACTTTATACATTTTTATGCCCATTTTGTTCATATGTGGGAGTGTGTGTGTTTGTGTATATATATATGTGTGTGTATGTGTTCTGCATTTAGGGACATCACTTAAGCTTTGTATCTCTGGGTGTTTTTAAAGTGGTCAGAATTTCATTTAAACCACTTTACTAATGCTGTTTGGATTAGAAATTATCTGTTGTTGATCCAGTGTTGCTCCTGCATTGATCACCACTCTGCTGTCAATAGTAAAGCAATTACACCCTGGCTGATAGTTCCTGATCTCTTTAAACCAGCAAAAATGGTTTGATCTAGCAAACAGTAATGCAGTAGGTCAGGTGTTCCTATTTAAGGCAATTCGGGAAGCTATTTCCACTGAGAAATAAACCAAAAGTGCCAAAGACTACTGTGTTTTCTTTCAAATAGCTTGATCAAACATGCTCCAAGCATTCTTTCTCACTCATAGATTAAATGTTCTCTCTTTCTCTCTCTCCTTTTTAAGCCTGGGGTAACCTGGGAAATGTCCTGAAGAACCAGGGGAAGATGGCAGAGGCTGAGCAAGCTTATAGGAATGCTCTGTACTACCGGAGGAACATGGCTGACATGCTGTATAACCTGTGAGTGCATGCGTCTCTTTCGCCAGCAGACACATACATGTCAATTCCGCAGAGGCAATCCTGCACTGTATTTCTAGAGAAAGCCCCTCTTTAACTATACCCTCATTAATCATCCATCTGTCTCCAGCAGGGAGACTACAGGGACCTCCAGCTTTCACATTAACCCCAAGGGTCAGTGCAGTGATACCTGGAATTCATAACATGCTCTGTCTGTTGATGAGCAGGGCAGAAATGACTCCCCCTTTGTGTATCTCCTGAAAGCAGAACAGTTTATAGATCTAACGTCCAGTTCAGTATAGTCTGATCATAGAAAATCAGAACTATACAGTGAATTGTTCATTTAAACAATAGAACCAGAGAAGGAATGGGTTTCCACAACTTCGGCCTGTAGCCTGTGCTTGTGACCAAGCCACAGCTGTCATGTTTGTTTGAGTCTTATGTTGAATTTTTTTTGTTTGTTTGTTTGGGTTTTTTATGGTTTGCTCTTTTTCTTTTTAATATCGCCATTTTATAACGCAGTATCTCCAGTGCAAAAGCGACTATTTTTCCTACTCAGAAGTCGGGTGGTTCACACAATAATGCAGGTGTAGTAAGAAAAAACATGCCATTATCAGAAATTACAACATGGGTAGAACACTTTTCAACCAATCAGAGTGTGTGGTCAAAGCTACTGTTGTGTGCAAGTAATTACTAAACTGAACTAAACGGTTTTGGTTATTCCTTGACTTAAGTATTTCTTGGTGCTTTCCGCTGCAAATGTCTTGGGTCACCTGTATTTTGAAAGGAGTAAACGGAGTAAACAAACAGCCCCTCTGTGGGTCAATAATTAATGTTGGAATTGGGCACATGTGTTCTTTGGCACAGTGCCACCAAACCCAGGCTCTCTCTTCAACTGTCAGCAGTGAACACACAGACCAGTAAAAAAGACCTGCAAGTAATTTGATGATTAGCACTGAGCTGTTTCTTCTTTGTCTCATTTCTTTTTTTTTTTGTCTGTCTCAGGGGTCTGCTGCTACAGGAGAGCAACAAGTTCTCTGAAGCTCTCCACTACTATAAGCTGGCTATTGGGAGCAGGCCAACGCTCGCTTGTAAGCGCACTGTCTCTTTTTTTATTGACAATTTCAAGCTCCCACAATCGTGACTGTGTCCAGGCAACTGCCGACTCGGCCGTGTTTGTGTGTGTGTGTGTGTGTGTGTGTGTGTGTGTGTGTGTGTGTGTGTGTGTGTGTGTGTGTGTGTGTGTGT
>JBBPCZ010000019.1:11333066-11347192 GCA_037974445.1 Brycinus macrolepidotus | reverse complement strand
TCTCTCTCTCTCTCTCTCTCTCTCTCTCTCTCTCTCTCTCTCTCTCTCTCTCTCTCTCTCTCTCTCTCTCAGGTCAGTTTCTGCTGGAGGAGTCCAGGCTGTTAGAAGCTGCTGAGATGGCAGAGAAGGCCGCTCAGTTGGACAGTGAGGAGTTTGATGTGGTTTTCAGTGCGGCCCATATGCTCCGGTAAGAAACTCAGCTCACTCAAACTCTCAGCACTGTGAGAACATGTATAAATCATGAACACACGCAAGGGCACCCCTGCATTCTCAGAGACTCTTTAATACTATGATGCTGACTGACCTCTGAACTGCTTCAGTGGTGCTCTCAAATTCAGCGACTTGTGTAGTCCCCTACCTGGAGGATTACACACACGCTCAGATACACTCATTAGCGCCCTGTCAGCGCCAGCCACCCTGCTGCTCTGCTATTGCACAAGCGCAAAATGATTTACAAAACCAAAAGCTGCCATAACTCAGTGCTTGGGCCTGCCGATATGAATGTGCTGAGCCATGTTATCAATTTCAAGAAGCAAAGAATTCAATAAGTGATATAATACAAGCTTGTTTGTTACTTTGTCAATAATGTTTGATATTTGCTGAATTCTACCATTTCAGCCCAAATTGCTGTATTACTGAAGTGAGCATGTGATAATTGTCAGCTTAGCGGATGGCACATGATTATGAAACCATTAAGTATTCAGAATTTGTGACTGACATTTTCAAATAATGTAAAAATGAAGGAGAAAAAAGATTTTTCACATGATCTTATGCCTCTGCGAAAATGCTGTCATCCAAGCCAAGTAAAATCAGTTCTTCAGACACTCTGTTCTCCTGCAAATTCATTTCTCACTTGACTTCTTTCCTACCTTATAAAGTGCTGTGGTAGGTTGTCAGTTAAGGCTATACTGTACATGGGTTTGGACCCTCGGCTGTTAATTGCAGTCTCAGGCTCTGACTCCCGCTGGTGTGCTGGCATGTGGTCTTGCTCATTTGGAGCTCATGTTCTTTGGATGTTTGTTTTGGAAGGCTGCGTGGAAGGACCTCAGCTGGGGGGTGAGCCTGACAGGGGAGAAGTGTGGGGAGCAATGGAAGAGGCTTCATAAGTGCAGCTTTTTCTTATTGCTCTCAAGGGCCCCCCTTTTCTATCACGTTTGCTTCCTCAGTATTCATTTCCTTAGCCCTCTTCAAATGAACGTTGGATATCTGAGACCTCGTTCAGGCTGCATTGTTGGCACGCTAGGGGAAAGATGCTGGACTCTTGAATCACACAGGGTTGTTTTTTTTTTTCCTCCTGATGCTGACAGTCCAATAGGGAATATGCTTTTTCCTAGAATATGCTCCATGTACTTTCTTGTTATTTGGATCAAAGTCAAAGTAGTGATTCTACTATACTGTAGTAGTGATTAATGCTGTGCATTGTGATGAGCTTGGTCAAGTAACTTACACTTTACTGTGCAGCACTGTATATGCAGTCATGAGGTGCACACAAGACATAGACAGTATGGATGAAATTCCATTAAATGATTATACTAGATACTAGCTAGATATCGCAATCATGATACTGTAAAATATATTGAAAAACTTTACTGTAACATGACTAATTACTGGCCTGTTTTTTGGAGGGGGGGTTTGTGGTTTTTTTGGTTTTGTTTTTCTTTTTACCAGACTTGGTTACATTTCCTCCATCATGTAAAGACCTTGAGGTACCCAGACACAGAGAGGCAAATATGATTTTAAAAACAGTATACTGCACACCCCTAATAGTTAGACCAGAACATGATATAGTGCAAGAGGGAAGAGGAAATGTCCATTTTATCAACTCCACTTACCGTACAGGTGCACCTTGAAGTTTATAATTACAAAGAGTTTTTCTGCATCATTTGTTAGCCCCCTTTACCATGTTCATCAAGGACCACCGCTGACTTCCAGAACCTAAATCTGTCTTCCAGAACCTAACTTTGAGCCAGTGACGTTTCATGTGACTGACTTATGTTAGAAAAGCAGAGAGATGACATGTTACAATGCTGATTGACTGCTGGCACCATCTTCAACTCAGTGGTCGTGACCTCAGCCAAGAAGCAGTGCACGCACACGTGCATGAGCAATGACATCAAATCCCTGAAAGACGGAAAAAACAAACTGCTTTGTAAAGTGCTTCTCCAAACAAATGATGACTGAAAAGTCAATGGAGAGACATACTTTTTGGTGCCAGACAAGGCTGATTCTGTTTGGCCATTATGGCTAGCCAGGCACATGCTGTCAGCTAAAGCCCCCCGACAACGACTGAAAGTAAAAATGACTATCCCAATTCACGGAGGTCCACTTATCTACGCATGCTAATTCCAATTCACGGAGGTCTGCATATATATACACACACTGTCTTCATTTCCCTGTCCTTCTGCCTCTAATCGCCCTCAGTGTAATGTTTATCCCAATTATGTGGTTTTGAGGATAAACCTAGTCCCCAGTTTGAAGTATTTACTCACATGGTTCCCACTTTTAAGAAAGACCACTTTCCCAAGGCTGGTAAAATGGGGTCTCAGGGTCCCCACAAACAATGGTATGGCAAAGTACCAAAGCCACATTTTATTGTGTGCATGTAAATGTGAAAATTACATGGAATTAGACTCATCATGTAGGCTGGAGGAATGGTAAAAGAGCTTTGTGGATTACACACATGGTTATGGTTAGACACTAAGCCTACGTTAGCAATCACAAAAGATTTCAAGTTTGTTTAGCTTTTATAATTGCCATAAAATTTAGGCTTGAACTTTAACTTCTCTATCATGTGAAAAGGCCACACCAGTCCAGATCCAGTCCAGAGGCACATTTTGGTCATTCCATTTTACTGCAGAGAATTGTGATAAATGGTGACATAAGAAGATAGACATGTTCATTTAGATGAATAGAGATTTTCTGAAAATTACTAGTTATTTCCAAGGCAGTTTATTGTTTTGGGAAGTCCCAGTTTGAGGACATTGCAGCCTACTTCAGCCACAGATGAATCTTAAACTGCTGAAACATTGTGACCTACATATGTAGCTTTTCGCTGGCCGGAGGGAGAATGAAGGACAATATAATGTCCCAAGTTAGCACACAAAGGTGATGCATCATCCCTGCAAATAAAGTCGTGCCATGCAGCACTTTTTTTTTTTTTTGCCCTAATCTTATGCAACTTTAGAAACATTATGTGCTGAGTTTTATCAGGTCCATGCGTGTGAATCATTTCCGTATTAGGAATCTCTTGATTTATCCTGTGTACTTTTCACAAGTTATTGATAAAGTGTAAATGAGCTTTGTTTTTTGGTAAATTAAAGTCTGTTTTTTTTTCTTCTCTCAAAAACCAGGTATTTATTTCAGGTATTCTTTTGTAAAAAGCTCACTTTAAGAATATCTATAGATTGAAAGGCCTAAAAGTTAAAATGCATGTACAGGCCTCTATTTATTTCTTTCCTTACAGCTGTGATCACTGGTCCTTGTCTGTTTTTCCCTCTGTTAGATGAGAACTGTTCGCGATGACTTTGAGACAGTTACAGCCTGCGGGTCCATGAAACTATAAGCTTTAAAGCTATTTCTGATTTATTGGGAAACTGATAAATGCAAAAACGAGTGAGGATGATCACAAGCTAGGGGAAAAGTAATCCGAGAGGAGTGTGTTTTATATGTAGCGAGCATATGGAAAAGACTGCTGCCTCATCTGGGTTTTTATTGTAGCATCTGAAGACTCAGGTCTTCTGGAACAGACAAAAATGCTGTTTTTCTCTTAGCAGATCACTGTTGATCCACTGCACCTTTTTCACAGCTGGTCCACTGCATTTTTTTTTCATTCATGATGCAAAACTTTAAGTAATGTTTGATTAGAGTGAGGGTTCAGTGAAAATGCTAGAAGATCTCAGCATCTTACACAGTATGTTTTAGGTCACAACCTAGAAAATGACATTTCTTCTCTTTAGAAGTCATGAGTACTGTACTGCTGACTGTGTGGCTTGTGGCACTGGTAAACAATGGTTTTACCCCACTTAGTAATGATGACTGGGTAATAAATTTGTTTTGTGTTTTATGTTTGCTGATCTACCAACTGGTGTTTTTCTTGTTTTTTAGACAAGCCAGCCTAAACGACGCCGCGGAGAAGTACTACGAGCAAGCAGCTAGCCTGAGACCTAATGTGAGTACCAAACCATAGTCCCCCGCTGTTCTACACACGGGACATTTCACATTTCACACATATGGTGGTTGACTTTAAAGTGATTTGTGGGACTCAACTGCTCCCTATTAGTTTAATCAATGACCAGCTGTGGCGGCGATGATGGCAGTTTGCGGAGTTGGAGTTTGTTTCTTCAGCATCAATCACCAACTTTAAAGCAGCGGAAAAAGCAGTGTCTCAGTATGGTGTACTGAATGTTACAGTTGTTTGATTTGTTTGAAATGTACAGACTCATTCAAGGTTCTTTATTGTTTTCATTCACTGCTCTGATTTGCCTTTCTTGCGTATGTGATCGCTCTGAAGTGTCTGAGATGTCAACTCAGGAAACGTCAGTGTCAGTCTTTCTGATTTATGTATGTTGTTTTGAGCTCATGATCAGAAAAGAACACCCAAAGCCCGTAAAAGAATCCCCTTACACCTTGTGTGCATTTCTTTTATATGAATCCTACACAAGGAACGGAGACATGGCTTTTTATTAGAGATGGAATACCATTTAAATGCTCAAATCTTGTAGCCTTGGGTTACCTGCTCATCTCCACTCTCCAGCCAAGCTTGTCTCTTCGGCAGCTGTTTTTCCAGAGGCCATCTGATCCTCGCCACATCTGGAGCTGCTGTTGCCGCTGTATGCCTGGAGTGGGGAGGAATGGAGAATGGCAGGGAGTGTAGTAGGGTGGGAGGAGGAGTGTGGAGGAAAGGGTAGAGTGGTTTGAAGAGGTGGCAGAACAATGATTAGAGCACATCCGTCAGCCTTCTGAAGTGAACACACGTTGCTGTGCAGTCCGCCCCCCCTCCATCCCTCTCTCCATTCTGACAGTGTGTTGTCTATAGATGAATGGGCAGAATTGTGCTAATGATATTTCATGGTGTTTTACTGTTAAAGTCGCTGTCTCCTTCACAAAGGTCCAAACACTCCTGCATCTTGCATCGTTTCCATGGGTCCTTGAAATCCTTGTTTGTACTTTACAATGTTCCACTGTCTGCATGTCTCCTGCTGTCTTTGCGTCCTTGATTCATGTGCCACTTGCCTTGAGAAACTGCGAGTGATTGAAGTCGAGCAGTGCAGGTTAAACAGCAGCAAGCAAGCAAGAAAGCTAACATTAAGCATTAAGTTATAAACCTTGATCATTGTCTGAAACTATGCCATGTTGTGTCCTTGAATTTGAGGAAATTGGGCCTGAAAAGTCTTGAAAAGGCCTGGAATGTTTAAGAAGGTGTGGGAACATTAATATTGTTCAGTCAGTTTAGTACAAGTCTAAACTGTAGGATGAATTCTTCTGCTTCTTAGGAATTTCACTGAAGACACAGCTGCTCGTTTCAAAATTACAGTACAATAGACATCTGAAGTTGTCATCATTCTGCAGCCCTGTGACAAGGTTTCGAAATGTTTGCTTTTCCACACAGACAGTTTTCCTCCAAGTGTTACTAGGTCCTCTGAATTTCAAGGTCATCATGGAGTTAAAATACAAGTATTGCTCCATGAAAAATGACAGTGCAGTGCACTGAATTGACATCAGCAGTCTCACCAGAACAGCCCATGCAAAGCAATAAACTTTGTGGTGAATGTTTCTTTGGCAGTAGTAGTCTACACATTGAGTAGCTGCTCAAACAGATGATGTTGAGGGTAGGATGGGTCTATGTACACAAGACAAAACATATCAGGAAAATTTTTGCTTTCCATGGAGCACAATGTGTCTTAAGACACTATTACATTTTTCACAGGAAAAAAAAAGTTTATTTCTGGAGTTCCTAATATAAGCCGTGGACTAAAGATGTCTATTGTCTATTGCTACGGCCACAAATGCCTGTTGCTTTACAGTGCATTCTGTTGCACTTCAACAGTGTTTCATTAAGATACGTTTAACCATTGTCCGCTCTCTGAATGCATGTGCTCTGTGCTCATTCTCTAATAAGAGCTGACTCTGTAACTCTGTGTTGCCTGTGAGTCTTTAATGCCACGGCTTCAGTTAGTTGGTCCCTAGATCTCATTTTGAGGTTTGACCTCTTAGTGTAGGGTCACAGACTGGGGTAATTTATTACTTAATGCACCACCAAAATGACCACCTTCCTCAGTATTTCCATGTCAGAGGCCTGGCAGTTGGCCTAAAATTGTCCGTTAGATTAAGCTTTGAGGTCTAACTCTACTGAGTGTTGCAAAATATACAGCCCTTTTCCCTTCAGAGGCACCTACTGATGTATGAAGTGGTTCCAAAAAGGAGTTGAAGATTAAATCACAATCACACGTTTGCAATTAAATGTTTTTAACATATTGGAATCAGCATGAGAGGGGAATTTTGCTCGTGCCAGGCTTGCCTTTATTTTGGCCTCAGCCACCTTTGCAAATGTGTTTTCTTATATACGTATAGGGACTTGAGAGTCCCTCCACAGTACACAGAGATTATGTCACACACATTTGATTTATTTATCTATTCAAATCCCTTTCTGCTGGAAGAATCACTGCGCTCAACATATTGTTCCCATTGAAATCTTCACGCAGTGGACATCATTCACTGGACCCTGACACAAGAAAAACAGATGATGGTTGTCCACATTGAAAGACTCTTGAATAACAGTGTGTCTCAGGCAGAATTTATGTACCCAAAATGCTTTTAGGCACCAAAATGCGTAAGACATTAGTTACTGCAGTGGGAGGCCTGTGGTTATGTTTAACAATAAATGAGAGAATAAGAGGACTGTCTTTGAAGTTAGTCGTCAAATGTCTTTCTAAGGATTAGAACCAACCCGCTGTCAATTGTAAGATATTTCTTTTTTTTGTTCTTCAGTACCCTGCAGCCTTGATGAATCTGGGAGCTATCCTTCACCTAAATGGAAAACTCCAGGAGGCTGAGGCCAATTACCTGCGAGCCCTGCAACTCAAGCCTGATGACAGCATCACCCAGTCCAATCTGCGCAAGCTGTGGAACATCATGGAGAAACAGGGCTTGAGGACGATGGCTCCCTGACTCAAACACACTCTAACCCACTAACAAGCTTTGGACGTGGAGCTCTGAGTGAACGATGCCCTCACCATGGAGCTGATCAATAGCCGGAGGAGGTTGCTAAGAGCGAAAAGGCTCCGTAGTTACTATTTGGAACTTTTCACCTCACGAGTGGAATCGCATTTGGTACAATTGAGAACTCGTTTGAGAACTGCAGCTTTAGAACTTCAAGAATTTCTCTAGAACTTTTGCCCTTCACAGAGTTCTTAACTTTGAAGTGGCTGCATACTTGACATCTCCTGATACTTTAGATATTAATTTGCAAATTGATGCTTAATGGTCTTCATAGGGAAGGATTGGCCCTAAAAAGTGCAGAGTTAGGAGAGAAAGTTTTTGAGGAACACTGCAAGGCTGTGCTCTAAATCAGAATATGAACAGCATCAGTCCGTTGTTTGCTTCAGATGGTTAGAATCATTACTTTTTACAGAAGCCTTCTGGATTTCTTTACCTGTAGGTAAACATGTCCATTTGATTCCATTCACCTAGTGAACAAAATTTTTTTCCATCTGTAAAAGGTTGCCATTTTATGTCAGATCAGGTTTCAAAACTGTTAAAACTGGTATTGCAAATAAGTCCATCAAGTGTCACACTTCACTTACAGATCATTTGAAGCTAATTGTTTGTGTCATGAGGTGTAAGGCTTGGCTCTGGAGGCAACACAAGCAGGTAAAGATTTGATTCTAGACTACACTAAGGGGCATTCTTAAAGTGAAGGTAAGCTTTTTTTATTGCATTTTGGTCAAGCCAGTTTTGTGCTCAACCTATGTCACTAAAACACTAAGTTTAAATAACATGTAGCTGTCACTATTTGGATGGCGTTGGATCCATTGGAAAAATTTTACCAAAAAGTACATGCATCTTGAGAGTCAAATAAGCTACAGGTAGCTTGAAGGAAATTTGGTGAATGACTTGTAAGATTTGTTTTTGCCTTACTTTCTCAAAATGCAAAACTTGTACTGTAGCATACGGTCTATGATTGACCCAGAGCTGAAGGATTTTCCAATCTCTTTGCTTAGGTGGGTATTATCAGTTGCACATACTGTATAAAACTGGTGCAGAAGGGATGTTCGTCTGTTTTCTTGTTTATGACTTGGATGTCAAGTTGTACTCGTATTTCAGATTTAGACCCAACTGGTATTTATGGGCCTTGTAAGTCATTAAAGTGATACTTTACTATTTCAGCCCAAAGGTCTGTAGAACTCATATATGTACTTAAGCCTGTTTTTCTGTGCCCATTTATAAATATGAGTCATGGCCTCCTGGGCTTTCATCGGTCATCATTCATTTTAAAGGATGTATTTGGTTAATGTTATTGTCGTGTAGTACCTGCCTATAATTTCCCCTTTGGTTCTTTGTGTAATTGTGTCTCGTTTTTAATCGCCCACCTACCTGAACTCGAAGAATACCCAAGCAAAAAGTTCCAAAATCTCTTTTTGTGGCATTTTAGGTCTCATAACAGGTCTACATATACCGTAGATTGATCAAATAAATTTCAAATAAAACTTCAATGTTGAAAAATTTAAAAGGTAAAAGACATAACACTGCATTATAAACGTTTCCAAAGTTTAATGTTGTGTAACGTTTAATGTATTAAACAAGCATCTGGGGCCCCCATGCATTACCAAGCTGACATCAACCTCTTTTTACAAGCAGACGGTACAATTTCCCAAAAAGTAACTTATATGACCCTGTTTTTCAGATCCTCCCAGTTCTATAGCAGACCTGTAGCTGATCTAGACACCTTTGGAATCACAACTAGTAAATGATCACTTTAAACACAAAGCTTTGACAGTCTCCTAACCAAATATAAACCATGTTGCACTCATCTAACAATGCACAGCCATAGGTTTTGTATTTGTAAGGACTTGTTTAAATGTCATTTTGTTGTATTATTTTTGCATTTTTTTTGTATCACTCATATGGAATTTTAGTGCATAAATGAAACCTAATATATAAGATGGGACATATAGTGTTAAAGACTTGTATTGCTCACATAAAATGTTGCAAAACAAGTTGAGCCAGAAATCACAAAACGTCTAACTGTGTACTAAGGCATCTTGTGTTCTCCGTGTCTCTGTTTATCTTTTGTCTTCATTTGGTTTTTGATTCAGGTTTTTTTTTTTTCGGATTTGTACAAATTGTGTGAGAATATATTATGTGTAATTAACTTTTATGTACTGTAGTCAGTCCTCCCACTATCTCACATTTGTTTCAAGTCATGAAGAAAATTTAGATTTTTTTTTTTTTTTGAGAAGAGAAGAGAAAATACTTTTCTCACACATGAAGGGCCTATTGTTGGATGTTTAGCTGATTTAATTCCTTAATTTATTTCCTTTTGTGTTGTCTTGGAAAAATAAAACAGCTGGCACTGTGTTGTATGTCAACCATGCACTTGGGACTAGTTTATCCATTCTTTGTTTCAGAGCTTACAGTAGCTATGAAGAAGAAACAGAGGGAAACACACTGTTCAGAAGAATAATTTACTAAGGAGGCACCAGAGTAGTCTAATCTAACCGCTTTGTGCTTTCTTCTGGGACCTCCATAGTTTCTACCCCGTTTCAATGAAAATAAGCTCTTGAGCATGTGAAAGATTGGTGTTCAGTGTGATTAGTGAAGGTTTTCTGAATTTGAGGAGTTTCTATATAATTGAGAACTGGCTTATTTAAAAAGTTTGACTTCATTGATTTAAACTATGAGTAAGTGTATTCTGACACAATCATTGTTCCTTCACTAAGAGCTTTAAAGCTTCCCCTGTAGTTCTGCTGAGCACGGCCCCTCTCTCGAAGCACAGTGCTCGCTCACACTGTTGTGTCCAGGTGGGTTTAATAGGTTTAATTGCTGTGACTGTGTCCAGACCGTGCTGTGTGTAGCTGTACTCACCCATGTGTGTCCATGTGAAATATTCAGTGCACCCCTTCTCCTCCCCCCCACATTTCTGTTGGCGTATCTCCTCACCCGTGCAGAATGACACAAAGCGAGCACCATTAGACATGAGTGTTGCGTGTTTTTGTCTTTCCTCAGGGATTTCAAGCGGTGGGGACATTGCAGAACAGTGCTCGATGAGCACTGAGAGTTTACTAAATTAAGAAAGTTTTATTTTTTTGAAACTTTGTTGTATTTGTACAAATGATCGATTTGTAGCCTTTCTTTTTTTCTCCCTTTTTGTAATATTCAAACAAAGTATGTGCCAGATTGGACTTTTCCTGATGTCACGCTTTTCCATAATAAAGTACTGGTGTCTTGTTTTTCTTTTCTCCAGAGTCATCATTTGACCATCGAAATCAGGAAGACCCTCTTTGCCTTTTTGCTTTTATCAACTGCTGTTTTTATGTCATTGTCATGGCATCTGTTGCACCAATAACACTGAAGAACGATGGCAAATAGCTTTCAAGCAGCTATTTCAGCTCTAAATCCTTAAATCAAACTTTTCGGGAGCTTGCGTTAACATTTCTGGGGTTGGAGTGTCTCTCACGCAGCGTGTTTGAAATGAAATGTCAGAAATCTTCATGATAATATCGAAAAACATACAGCAGCATGTAAAATATCTGAGATTCCCTTTGCGTCACTGTGTGACTGTAAGTATTAGTGCATTCGAAGTAGCAGCCTTTATTAGATGTCAAACTCCTTCTTGCAAATTTGTTAAATTGTGTCATAAACTGTGCTCAAATTGATATCTGCTGCTTTTGTCTTGCTGTGAAGTATGTCATGTAAATATTCCCAGATGTAAGGATAACTTTCAACATCTACATCTGGGACATGTGCTGCACCCCTCCTCTTCACACACCCACACCCTTCTACCCCGCTGACAAGCAGAAGCCCTCCATCCTGAGAACTGCAGGCTGAGCCGTGTGATGTTCCTCGCATGTTCTTCTCTGTTCTTTCTCATGACAGATCACGCTACGGGGTCGTGTTGGTTTAGAACGTGTGAGCCGTTGGTCTGTTGATCTGCTGCATGTGTATAGTTGGCAAAACACAGGTGTGTTGGCGCCCTGCACATGACAGTCAAGCACATCGGGAAATGACCTTATGCAATATAACTGTAACCATCTTTTTGTATGAAATAAAGTTGGCGAAATTAAGAAAATAAATGGCAATGTCAATGACACTGGCCACTGGAAAGCTTTTGGAGCTGCAGTTCATCTGTTCTTTCGCTGTTCTGTTCTGAACCAACTTAAATACTCATTATTGTGGTGTGATTTAAAGAAAAGATATCTTGATATAAAGTTTTCTGGATGTTTTGCCAATAGATGCTCTTATTATGTAAGCAAAGCTGCTTCTGATATCTTCAGCATGGCAGAGTGGTTATTATTTTCTCATTACCGCAGCAATTGCTCATCTATGCTAAGGGTTCATCGCTGAAAAATTGATGCTTTAAATTGACTTGATATAAATGTGTACGTTGGTTCTACATTAATTAAAATAGCTTACAGCTCTCAACTACTGCCTTTTATTTACTCTGCTTTGGCAGTGATTTTCCTAATGTCCCTATTTGTCCCTGTTGTTTTATTTGTATAGAACAGGTGTACAAGTTTGAATCAAGTCAATCCAATGTATTATCATTTCCATGTGTTATAATATACACCTGTGTGCATTCAGACAGTGCTTTCAGTTTTAAAGCTTCCATAAGGGGCGACCTGATTTCCTGCACCTCTATCAATAACTGCATTTTGAACTGGGCATTAGGCATTAAGTCATGTATTCTCCGTGTCCAGCACTGGAGGAAATCAAGCACATCTGTCTCGCATTTTCATGACCCACTTCATCTTTCCAGTATTTTTTTGCATTCAGGAAGAACCAATAGTGGAGGAGAGGAGCTTACCAATTCCTTATGAGCGTCTTTTTCTTATTATGTTGTTATATGGCAAATCTGCCTGCTGTTATCAAGCAAATATTGTTAGGAATGCGCTAAGGACCTATCGGGCCTTTGATCTGGCCAGCGAGGTCCAGCAGCTCCAGGCACCCATGCGGGCTCTTTTGAGGAAAGCTGGGTGCGTGACTGGTAGAAGTCTTCCCCTCTGGACCCAATAGCAGCAGTTATAGCATGACAGAAGTGGTATTAGGAAAGGGATTGAACAGAGAACGCTTAATTCAACAATGGGGCATCAGTGTCTTCCAGCCACTACTTCCTATTATAGAGTTTTCTTTCTTTAGCAGTGTCTGTTCTGGGTGACTCTTGGTTGAACCTGTTAAAAGAGCCTGCTTGTTGCTATTTTAATAAAACTTTTGAAACGGTAGCTTTATAGTAGAAAGGAAATGTTCTTAAAGGGGAATTCCACCAGAGCTTCATATTTTCTACATAATTAAATGCTCAAGATGTTAGCAAACAACTCTGAATGATGTTGTTGTGAAATACTCCTTGTAGAGAGCCAGAATTGTTCACAGCAGTGGTGATAGGAACCAGACGTCCAAACAGCTTTTATACGAAACGATTATAAAAAATGTTGTCTAATGCCTGACACATCGTTTTTCCATAGTTCTGAGGTAAGGTTTTGGCCTAAAAAAGGTTAATGATGACGAGGTATGGGGTGTTATGACACAATAGTACCAACATAAAGTGTGTCCTCATCACTAATTACTGCCATTTTACCACACATTCACATACAAACCTACAGGACTCACTGAGGTCCCTTTAAATGTTTAAGGTTAATGTAATTTTACATTTTAGATCATTTCTATTGGTCTATATTTATTATGAAATATTCACACAATCTCGAGTGCAGGTGGCCTTTTCAAACGGTATCAAAAAAGTGAACGTTTTGGTATGTAAGCTATGAAATGGGTGTTTGGAAGAATGGTGTTGACAGTGTGATACTCTATATATGTTGGACCATGCTTTTGAATATTTGCATAACTTACTACTGTCACATTTATCTATGCTCTGTGCTGAATAATTCAATACTTTTATATGAAGCCGTTTTGTCATGTAAAATTTTATGAAACTGCCTAAAACTCAACAACAACCAGTAGATAGAATTGCGCGTTTTTACTGAGGGCAGTATCTCACATGGCTTAATAATTAAGTAATGAAACTTCACCTCGGTACTTTTTCATCACTTTGTTTCACATTCCTGCCTCTGTGCATAATGAACGCTTCACAATATTATTCATGCAGGAATTCTGTTCTGCTGCTTCAGTGCTGAAATGCATCAGAAGTGTTTTATTCAAGCACTTGTGATGATTTATATTTTCATAAAATGTACTACAAGATCCACGCTCTTTTTCATTGAAAACTACTGAATGGCAACAATATTCTGTAGAGCTCAGTGTAACCATGCACATGTAGGGCAGCATCAATCACAGATTGTATTCTGGGCCCAATTTACATTCATGAAAGATGTTTGGACTGAGAGTACAGCTTAGGGCCACTTTATCCCCAAGAAAAACCATCAGCAGTTCAAAGCCTTTGCAGGCTTCAATATGGGCAGCAGACACACCAAACACTATTGTCATATACACTCTTAAAAATAAAGGTGCTAAGTGAAACCAAACAATTTCTTGGAGTCATCCAAGTTAGAGATCTTTTTAAGTCTTCATGCTTCCCTGGTCTGGTGAGTTCAAAGAAGAACCACATGTGGTTCTAAAGAACCTTTCGATGGATGATTCTGAAAAGAACCGCTTTGGTAAGTAAGATGTGCATGTGAGGAACCTTTTCAAAGTCTGAAGAACCTCCACGCAATGTACAGGTTCCAAATCACTTAAAAATGTTTCTTCAAACTGATGTCCAAGCCAAGAACCCCTTTAGAAACCTTCACTTTTAATAGTGTATAACCCTCTCAGAGATGTTCTTTAGACTGATACCAGTGGTGGAGGAAGTACTGAAGCTTAGTACTTGAGTAAAAGTACAAATATCCTGCAAAATATGTACTCAAGTAAAAGTAGAAGTGCTACATCAACAATCTTAAGTGAAAGTACTAAGTACTTAC
>JBBPCZ010000019.1:11318206-11332966 GCA_037974445.1 Brycinus macrolepidotus | reverse complement strand
TGTCTCACACTCATCCTTTTTCTCTTTCATTTTCTCTCTCTCTCTCGCTCTCTCTCTCTCTCTCTCTCTCTCTCTCTCTCTCTCTCTCTCTGCTCTTTGTGCTCTCTCCTCCCGTCGCAGCTGGGCTGCCCTGTTCTGGACTCGGGAGTAAATGTGTGTGTGTGTGTGTGTGTGTGTGTGTGTGTGTGTGTGTGTGTGTGTGTGTGTGTGTACTATAAGGCGTCGAGATTGATTGGTGGCAGGCATCCAAACATGCTGCACTCTTACGGCTGCGCCGACAGCTGGACATCAATTCAGAGAGAGGTTGAATGGTGTCTGGAGAAAGGACCAGAGGGGACACAGTCCTGTGTGTGAATCTGTTATTGCCCAGGAAAAACTCAGCTGCTCAAAATGAGTGCTTTAAACTGCGTTTTTTCTGATGTTAAGTGATGGGGAAGATGACAGAGAGCTTGACCACCTGTTCCTCTCCCTGGGGATGGCTGTGGTCACTCAGACAGGGATGAGGTTGAGTTTTCCCAGCACACAAATAGAGGAGGATTACTTACAATCATATGTGACTAGTCAAATATAGACATCAAATATAGTGCCAGTTATAAGACAGAATGTATCACTGAGTGAGTTTAGTGAATTACAGAAGGTAATTTACTTCAGAAATGATACTGTCATTACAGACATCAGAGATTGGTACTGCATTGACAGCTTGTCAGTGATCATATCAGTGACAGTATCTTCCCTGAAACTAATTTGATCAAACCCCTCTGTTGTATGATTACAGTGCTGCAGACTAAATCCAATGATGTTACTGCAGTGATAGAGGGTTGAATCTAGAAAATGTAATGTATCTGTATGTTTACCTCCCACCTTAGGTTTCATAACACAGAACTGTCACTGTAAACGTTTATCATAATTTACTGCTGTTACTGTAAAAGTTCTGCTTTTTTTTGGGGGGGGGGGTCAGTTCTCTCTCTCTCATCCCTTTCTTTCTTTCTCTCTATATTTCTTTTGTGTATTCTCTCTCGCTCTTTCTCTCTCTCTCTCTCTCTCTCTCTCTCTCTCTCTCTCTGCATCCCTACTGGTTACAATATATTCTCAGAAATTCTATTATAACCCAGTCAGTGCTAGCTCTCTCCATGGGCTACACGTGTCCTCCAATGCATATGGAAACTTCCTTTTGAACTATCCACTGTGTGAAATCATTAGATCATTCAGAGCCTCAGTGTGCTTGAATTAAGGCGAAAAGCTCTTGACTGTGAGTAGCAGGACACATGTACACTTCACTCTGTGAAAAGCACATTTTCCTAAATGGCTCTTGGCTTGGAGGATAAAAAACAAATTTAGTTGGTGTAGAATCTTTATAAGCCTTTAAAAAGGTTTCTCACATATTCACATCTCATTTTAAAAATGGTTATTTAAAGAGTCGTCCACTAGTTGGTTCTTTAAGAACAAAAGATGGTTCTTCTATGAAATCACACCAAAAAAACATTCTGGGACCTTCTGTCCTGGTCAGACTGTAGCTTCTCAGGCTTGTCTGTGGCTTTGGCTCTGAAAAGAGTTGTGTTGTTTCATGTTTCCGTGAAATATTTTCATTTCTACATGAGCACCAACCCCTAATGATGTTAGACGGTATGCCTCAAAGCAGTAATTACTCCACTGAAAACTTCAATAAGGAGTGATGCCTGCTTGGTTTATGTCCTCCAGATACAGCTGATTGCCAGCCTAAGAAGCTGGACTTATCTGAGACAAAGACACTATCAGTTAAACATATGTGTCTAGCTTACACTTGATGTCTGTCTGTAAATTCCATTTTCGTGTGTGAATCATTTATTCCAAAGGCCTCATTTTTTCTAATGTTTCTTCCCAAGAGATAAATGGACAGAACTGTGGACAGAAACTCCGCTATGTATCCCTGTGAACTGTCAGATTATGACAACATTTGGCCTGACACAAAAAAAATCATCTCACATAACTTTTCTATTTTGGAGTCATAATGGTACCTAATGAAATTACATTACCTGCCTTTCAACACTTTAGCAATTAACTCCTCTGTGTATGTCACCAAGTGAGCTGCTCAGCTACTTTCTTTTTCCCACTTTCATACCAAATATTGTTGATTTTCATGCTCCATTTCAGAAATGCAGCCTGGAGGAATAACGGCATGTGGATGCTGGCATCATGGTCTTCTTTGTTGGTCCTGTGTATTCTCAGCCATCTGTTAAGTGTAATCGGCAAGTCCAGCGCCAAAAAGTGAAAGATCAGACTCTTTGTTTAAATGACCACAAAAATCTGCTCTCTCCAAATGTTCATAATTTATCCTGTCCAACTCTGAGGCTCTACTGTGTACCCATCAAAATCTCACCATGCTTGTTCTGTGCACCTCCGCCCAGCCAAGCTCTCAGAGCATGGATTTTTTTCAAGCCACAGAAATATTCTCCCCACTATATACAAGCCTCTTTCTGGACTTTCTGGAGCTATTTCTGGATAAACCACAATGGTTTTAAACGTGTAGCTTGAGCCAAAGACAGCACACCTTACGTTTTCCTTCGCTATGGATTTAGCTACCTGTTCAGCGCATGCACAATGACAGGTTAGGTTCTGCTTCAAATTTAGAGCTCCCCCTCAATGTGTACTCACCTGGCTCTCTCTTTCTTTCAGTGCCCATTATATATGTCGTCTTTCTGAAAGCGGCCCCGCTGCATCGCTTGCACAGGGTGCTGCAGGTTTCCCCGCAGGACCGCCGAAGTGCGGCTATGCAGCTCGTTATTCATCCATGCAGAGCCTGATTGGAGTCCTGGGGGAACCATTAGGCCAGACGAGCCATCATAGCCAGCCACCACATTCATCCATCATGCAAATCTGAAGTGCTGTCAAGTGGCCTACACCTTCTGCAAGACCTCTGGCATCCACACCACACCAACGTGTCGAAAGGATTGTAAAATGTCACTAATAAGTACGGACACTGGGAAGGGGATGGACCGAGTGTTAGATATGTGACACCAATGGGTGGGTTCATAGGTGCGACAGAACCTATATCAGAAAGGATTGTCCTACTTGCTTTTGACAGTGGTGGCTTGGCTCAGCAGTCCCTGGCCCTCAGCAGTAGCTGACCTAGGTAGGCCCCCGCCTGCCAGGCCGGTACTGTTGTTAAACCCACTGCTCTCTTAAGGAGCCTAATCTGAAAATAGGTTTCAGTGGGTCTGGGAGCAGTGTGCCTCTGAGGCATTTGACGTTACAATACTCCGATAGAACACACCCATAGTTGTGGTTTGGAACTCTCCCAATCATTTGGAGAGGCCAAATAGTCCAGAGCATTTCAGTTTCATGTGAAATATAATATTTTCCCTGAACTTTCTGATGCCACTGAGCCTGTTGAGTTTTGAGGAATAAGGATAATAGAGATGATTGCTGTGTGTAGAGATGAGCCACCCATCCTGTTGACATCCTTAATCCTGTTGAAGCATCCACAGATAGGTGCTCAGTCATGTCCACTAAATTTGAGTTAAAGCTTGGCAAATGTACCATTTGGATGTGAACTCAAGCTCCCTTTCATCAAAGTTCAGCGTAACATTTTTCCAGCTGGCACAGCCTATTCTGGTGACTCCTCAGTTAGAGATCTGAGCATGTGCAAAGCATTTAGCTTCCAGAACATCAGCGACTCTGAAGAAGAACAGAGCTGCTTCAGATCAGAGCTGGGCTTGCTGGCTGGCACTGAAGAGGCATCTGTTCGGATGAACAGCTGAGATAAATGACTCCACTCATACTGTGAAATGTGTGAAATGCATGAAAGAAATGCAAGTGAAGTTGCATTCAAATACAAAAGTCTTCTTATCAACAACAAAATTTACTGGAAAACTGTATTTTTTATCATCCTGTAATCAGTCTATACTCCAAGTCATAGAAACGGGATGCATAGTTTTTACTGTATCAGAGTTTCTTGTTCTTTAGTATGAAATGTATGCAAAATACCTCATAGGGCAAACATTTACCCATATTCCCCTTACTTATAGACACAGAGATGGCTTGTTTCTGGAATAGTTAATCCTTCACATATTTATCCTTTGATTCATCCTTGCAGTTTCTATTCACTCACCATTAATAAAATGGTATATAATTTGGGCTGTCATCAATAACTACATAGAACACAGGATCTCTGTGTGTGATTTTTTTTTTTTATTGTTTTTTTAATTTATATATGATTATGTATCTGCTGTGTTCATGAGCTTTTAAAAAGTCAATATCTTAAAAGGAGGTGGCTTACACCTTCCAGAAGACAACTGAATTTGAACCTATGTGTGAGACATACTGTATGTGACTTATAGGAGATATTGTAGTTCCAGATTTGTTTTAATACAAGGAATCTTATTACTTTCTTGATGACTGATGATTGCTGTGCTACAGTGGATGAGAAAATACCAAACCTTGTTGTTGCCCAGTAAAAAACAGACAAATCATCAAGGGTTGATTTACACTCAGGACCTCATGGCATTGTCTTAGTGAAAGAACTGAGTCCTGCTCCTAGTGCTTTCAGACTTGTTGAATTACAGTGTGGCCTTATGAAACTTTTCTAACTTCTCTTGGCAGCTGTATCAAAAGTGAAGCCAGACAAGACACTGGAAGTTCAATAACCGCAAACCGTATGTTGTGTTTTATGTCCACAATTGAATTACAGTATATATAAATTCTGCGCAGGTTTTGGGCACTTGTGGGTTTTAGGAGTTTGCTCTTGTGTAGCCTGCACAGCGGGACTCTTTTTGTTCTCTGCGGTGACCTAGCACCAGAAACACACCACCATGTTTTAATCAAGGCAGATGGTCCGCTGAAGATGATCTGCCTAGACATTCGACCTGTACTGAAGTTATACACAAGAGAGGCTCAGGCACAAGCTTTCGAAACACATTCAGCAGTGTGCACTTTTAAAAATAAGGGTCCCAAAAAGGGTTTTTTAGAGTGATGCTGTTGCCCCAAAGGACCTTTCAATGAGTGGTTCTTTGAACAACTGTTACTGTAAATGAGATGTGAGTGTGAAGAACCGTTAAAGTTTAAACACCTTATAAATAAGGGTTCTGTACCAATTAAAGTGTTTTTAGAACCATATGTCCAACCCAAGCACCATTCAGGAGTGTAGATAGGCATGCAGTGATACTGTAGTGTAGGTTCACAACCACTCCTGACTAAAAGCAGAAATGCAAAGACAATAAAAAAAGGAAAAGGGCTCCGTTCACACCTACAATGATCATTCTTTCAGAGCAATAATTAGACCAATTAATTAGCTTTAATCATTATTTACTGTACCATACGGTAATCATTTGTTTGATTTGTGTTTTGCAGCTACAGTTCCAACACCTGAAGGAAGTATTAAAAGGAACATGAAAGGCAGGTTTGATCTTTTACATCAAAGACGTTTCTGCCGTCTGTGAACATGTACAGAGGCTTAGTACAAAGACTTCAAAGGTCAACACAGGAGCAACTTTACCTACACATAAAGAACCCTACTAAACCCATACAACCACTGTAATGAATCAAACGTGCCATTACCCGAATATACAGAGTGTAGCATTCAGCATTTTTAATGTTTGCTTATTTCTGGCTTAAAAACTTGACTTATTTAATTCTCATACTGTATATGTGACAGATTTGCTCTATGAAATAATAATGGACAGGAATACACAAATGTATACGGCTGTGAAAATGCTCTAATGGGCAAAAAAGAGTTCTAGATGCTACCAAAAAAGGTTATTTAACAATAGCAGAACCCTTTTTGATGCTAGTATTTTTAAGAGATCTTATACATCAGGTTCTTTAACATGTAGAGGAATCATTTCACCATGCAAACTGTTTAAGCCAGGGTTTTCCAATTCCAGGTTTGGAGACCCCACACTGTGCACATTTGTGCTATGGGACCTGAAATGATGTTATAAAAGCAGGGCCTGTGCATGTCACTGTGCCACTTCGAGTGAAACAAAATTGTGCCGACCCCAGCAGATGTGCAATTTTGCAACCAATAGGCAATACTACAACCAAAAGACATACAGACAAATTAAATATAGTGCTACCGTGCTCACCCTTTGTCACAAAGCCCTTGTTATGCAGCCGAGGGTGTAATGACCTGGATGTGTGAGGCTAGTTTAAAAAGAAAAAAAGCTTCCCTCAGTGATGTGCCCTGACCATAAATCATCATTCAGTTTGCTAAAACAGTGGAGTTAATACTACATCAACACCAAATGAACCATGAGAAGGACATCTGTGACCTATAATGGCTGTTCTCCTACATTACACCAAAGGAGTGCAGCTCACATGTGTTAGACACCTTGCTTATTCAACAATGTCAACACACTCCAACATGTGTGTACCATTTGTTTCAGACAATAGTCTGAAAGTCAAACGGAGGGGCCCGGAAGTCCTGTATTTGTTAATACTGTGAATATAATTTACACATGATAGATGCCCAGGGCCTTTGAAACAAAACGGTTTAATTTGCAAATGACTTGGAGTCACCACTGGGGTGAGTCGAATGTTTGTGTGTACATGAGTAACTCCTGGCATGCTAAATCTCTTATGAATCAGCGGATATTATCCTGAGTGCATGACTAGCTTCTAGCACGCTTTTACAAGACAGAAGAGTGTGAATGTACAGGCATCTGAGGTTTCTTACTCATCGTGAGGAATGTTCAGCTGTGCCGGTGGTCTAAGAGATAAATAAACCAGCCAGTGGGATCTGCTGTGAAAACCGCATGATCTTAAGTAGGGCACTGAGACTCGAATTGTGTTGTGTTGTTTTGAGCACGAGAGGACATCAATTCTGCCTGTTGCACATGCTTGTTATATTTAATTACTGTGTGAAGATGCTGCTGGTGGGGCTCAAATAGACTCATCAGTTTAAAATCCAGTTCTGTTTACAATTTGGTCACCAACTTTCAAATATGCGGCAGTATCTTAAAAATATTTGAAACTGGAGGCTAATTTTAGTAGAACTTCATTCTCAAAGTTTTTCACATTTGTTTTGAAATGATCTACAGCTCTATGACCTATGAATCTTTATGCATATTTCACTCCAACACAATTATAAAGCAAACAACTTTTAAATGATAGTGCACTCATTCTGATTTGATTTAAGTCTGTTAACAGCTTAAGTGACCACAATGTAAAAAAAAAATGAATTTAGATTGTGGGGTTTTATCAGAAGTTGCTTTTAGTGGTCATTTTTTTACCAGCTTACATTTGTTTTTTTCACAAAACATTAAAATAAAACATGCCAATAATTTTTTTTTTTTTCCAGTCAGGATGTACATTTGCCTGCTGCAAATGCTTGTTATGTTTAATTACTGAGTCAAAATGCTGCTGGTGGGATTCAAATGACTTAGCCAACATTGCATTTACAGCATTTGGCAGACACTCTAATCTAGAATGACTTCCAGTCTAATCATGTTACAGAGGTGAGTTGATATTTTGGTCAGAGTCCTTGCCTGCTGGTGTGTTTGCCTGGGTGGGGAATCAAACCTCAGTCTGCAGGGAGGAGAGCAGAGATGATACCCACTATACTGTCCAAACTGCAGTGTAAATATTGGAAGGGTAATGTAAGCAATGCCTTTTCTGCTGAACACACCATGTCTCCACAAATGTGTGATGGCATATACATGAATAGCATATACACACACAGTTTAAAACAGTTATAATTCATACAGTTATAGTCATAATACTCCAACTATTTATTTATTACTTATTAAAACATGCTGTGCATTCAATGGAAATGACCAACTTAACATCACCCACCTTGTCTTTAGATTGCAGTCGGAATAGTGTAGTGTAACTCGCCACTTGTGAAAGAACCAAGAGTTCTTGGATGTTCTGGGTATGCAATATTTCATTGGCAGTATCTTTGGATGAAGTAAACAAATCTAAACTGGTTAAACAAATTCACCTTAACAGGGAAGGGCAGTTTTGGCCTTTTATTCCTGAAAAACTCAAACTTTTCAGTCACTTTGCCATCTTTGCTCATGTGCGAGCAGAAGTCAAAGAATGTAATAACCCTGAGGATTTTGGGGGTTAAGCCACTCATTCTTGCTTAACCATGAAGCAGCATACCGAATGTGCTTATTAACAATGCAAGACAATTTTACTTTTAGTTGTCTGTGAATGGGTCTCAAATTCCAGCTGTAATTTAACTGAGTAAAAACATTTCAGATGCAATTAAAGGCTTTTATTACCCTTCTCATGAATGAATGATGGAACATATGAGAATATAAGCATGAGAAAGCTTGAGAAGAGTGCACTCCTCACACGGAATGTTCTCTTGGTTTTTTAGAAATGATCTCCCTTAGTCGCTTAAGTGAAAACACTGGCTGCTTTTTGTTTTTATTGCCTTCCGTCTCTGGACAGATATTTCACGAGTCATAATTCCTTGGATTAAAAAGATGCGGGGACGCTGTGGATGTGTGCATAAACAAAGGCCTGCTTTTACCATCCTGTCTGCACAGCTGCACAGGATACAAAGACCACAAGCAGAGCGCAGCATTTGGAAATTAATGCGGCTTATCATTTAAAACCCTCAAGTGGTAGGGAAGCACAGCGCAGGTTTTCAAAACATTGAATGGAAGGAGTAATGTCTGGTGTGTAAAAGTACATTTATCATTCAGCTAAAACTTTGAGAGAACAGCCATGCCTAACATGAAGCAGAGGGACAGGCTTCTCCTCTTCACACTTAACTTGTAAAAAGTCTGTATTCATGAGAAAAGTCATGCTTTGTAACCATCCAGCATCTTACCATTTATTATAATAATAATAATAATAATAATAATAACAACAACAACAACACTGGATCACAGAAAAATAATTTCTGCCTGCTACTTTCTCTAATCCATGTGTCCTATGATACATCCAGTGTGCTGAATTCAATACCAAATTATTGCAAAACAATACTATTCATATAACTTAAAATCTAGGAAAATTTTGATTGCATATTTGGATTCAGCACAGCCGATTTCATGTAAGTCACGTGTTTTACGTAGCAAAAACTTTGTTTTTCAGTGTAATAATAATAGAAACAACAATAACAATAATAGTTATTGTTGTTGTTGTTGTTGTTGTTTGCAAATTGCTGTAAAGGGAGATTGAAATAAAATAAACAACAGTGAAACCACAGTAGAAACAGAAGTGAAATAAAGCACAGGAACAAATGAAGAGAACACAGATAGGCCTGTTTGTTTATGCACAGTTTTATAATCAAGCAGTTTCCACCCTGCATAAAGCAGTTTCCATGGCAGCATAAAATCACCACTTTTTCACTGGCTGAATGCCAACTGTATGTAAATTATGCTTCTTTGTGTTTTCACTTGATATTGTAGATAAACAAGAGATATGAAGATATGAGTTGATTGCAGTTTGCCTTCGGAATGTGCTTAATATTCAGCTCTAATTCTAATATTCAGTATTCTAATGTTCTATATCTAAGTTTGGTTTACTATGTGTTTATAATGTTTAACATATGTATAATGTCCTTTATTGGCATTATTGTTCCCACGTAATGTCAGTAGAGGAGAGAAGATAAGAACGTTTGATGTCATGAAAGTTCTGATGCGAGTCATTCACCTTCAGATAAATGCTTCAGATAAATGATGGAGTGCTTAAGTTATTACTGAAATGTTGAATCACCACACAGTTGGTGTGTCCCTGTCTGCCTTTACAAAGCAAGGTCACTTTAGCTCTTTTTCGTTAAATGGAAATTGTCCAATAAATGTTTCTTCTGAAATCAAAGGTCTTAACAGGGGCTTTGTCAATATTTTGCTGCAGTAGCAGCATCTACACTATATGGTCAAAAGTATTGGGACGCCCGACCATTACACCAAAAGCGACTATAATGACATTGCATTCAAATACATAGACTTTAATATGGAGCTGGTCCCGCCTTTGCAGCTATAGCAGCGTCCACTCTTCTTGGATGGCTTTCCACAACATTTTGGAGTTCTGTGGGAATTTGTGCCCATTCATTTTGTAGAGCATTTATGAGGTCAGGCACTGATGTTGGATGAGAAGGCCTGGCTCACAATCTCTGTTCCAGTTCATCCCAAAGGTGTTGGACGGGGTTGAGGTCAGGGCTCTGTGCGGACCAGTCAAGTTCTTCCACACTCATCCAACCATGTCTTTATGGAGCTTTGTGCACTGGGGCACAGTCACAAAGTTGGAAGCATGGTATTGTCCAAAAAAAAATTTTTTTTTTTTTTTTTTTTTTGGTATTATTTCTTGGTATCCTGTAGCATTAAGATTGCCCTTCACTGGAAGTAAGGGACCTAGCCCAAACTCTAATAAACAAGTGTGCCCCAGTACTTTTGTCCATATAGTGTATTCTTCAGGTAAGGCATTACACTAGATGTTGAGACTTTGAGGATTTGCTGTTATTCAGCCTCAAGAGCATTAGTGAGGTCATACGTGATGAAAGCGTTCTTTGCGAAATGCCTTAGAAGAGCCACATTTGATTCTGTTTTTACAAAACCTTTTTTGTAAATGAGATTTGAACAACCTCCACATAATGGAGTTTCTGGGATCAACCTTTAAATTGGCATAGAACATTTCATCGTGTTAAGAATCTTTAAAAGTTCTTGAACCTGGGTCTTTTAAAGAACCAAAAGTGGTTCTTGTATGGCATCAGTTTTTTAAGAGTTTGGTTCTATATCACAAACACCACTCCAGTTCAACCCAAAGGTATTGAATGGTGCTTTGTCACTCTATAACCCCATTCTTTATACCCCTCTAGCAGTGCTTTTCTTCAGAGATTATACAAGCTGTCTTGTGCAATTGAATGCCTGTGTCAGCAGTGGGTGCACCTTAAAGTAGCTGAATCCACTAATTGGAAGGACTGTCTGCATACGTTTAGGCATATATAGTGCATAAAACAGTGTAAAAACTGATCAATAAAGAGACTTCACCAAGTTTTCCACAGAGCTCTTGATCTTCATGAAACTGTTTGAAAGTTAAAGTTACTGCATTAGGTTGAAATCTCTTTTTAGCCCACACAAGAGAGTGCTCTCTGTATTTCCATGGTTCCCTGCCAGATCAAACATTTATACATGATGTTTTCCTGCTCTGACACCAATAGAGATAGCTTTATTAGCTGTGGAGATTTAACCAAACTTTTTTATTGCTTTATGTAGTTTGAAATGCATCAACAGTTGAAGTGAAATGAAAAGTGATGTTACAGTAATCAATGGACTATATTTTCTTACATTATTATATTATATAATAATGTATTATATTTTATAGTACTTTTTAGTGCTATAATTAAATGTGTCACTTTCTTATCCAATTCTATGTTACGTCCAATTTTATACCGTTCAGTGTTCAGTCCCTGACCTTCATTCATTCGTTTGCTCATTCACTCATTGACTCACTGACTCATTTGAAACATGCATTTCAACCATTCGTGCAGCACACACTCCAACTCAGTGGTGGAAAGACAGAAAAGCTGAGCCAGTGCATAAGGGACTTGTTCAGTATTTAACAGTATTTATCTTGAATCCGTATCTGAACTTCAGTGTAGCTTGGTAGAAGTGCTCTATACAGAATTATTAACTCAGCAAAAGAGGCTCTTTGCTGGATAAACAGACCATGAAGCTTTATAGATGTGGCTGCTGTCCTCCATCACAGTGGTGAGGTAATTAATGCAGCCCACCATAAAGACTCCCAAAGGACACTAACTCACCACTACTAACAGTATTAAACCTGTACATCGCACTAAAACACAAACAAAACAACAAACCACAAAACTGTAACTCTATAATTTTGCGCATAATGATAGACCAAACAAGGCATTTCATCTTGTTTTAATGTTTCTCTCTATTGTTTTCTTTTTTTTCTATTTTTTTTTCTTTTAATGTACCCCATGTGCTTCGCAGTTCAGTGTCTTCCCTTCTGCCCAAAATTATAAATCTCATTCTGTTCATGAAGGTCTTCGTAATGAGCCGATTAGATCAGTCAGGTGTGCTTAAGCAAGTTAACATTGTGACAGTTATTTAGTGCAGTCTCTGCTATTGCTTGATGGGATGGTTAAAACTGACAATTAAAACAGTTCCTCTTCAGTAATTAGCTGAAAAACCCCCAGTGGTCATATATTGAAATATTATTTTGAAATTTGCAATGCTGTGAAAGCACGGAACCTCTGCTGGGACTGGGACCAAACGTTATCGGTTTATACTGCAGTAAAAAAATGGACTATATTTCAGACTTGTTAGTGCACAGTATTGCTTTCACTGTGTTTCGCTGTATCTTCACAAGGGTGATTCTGGTGTAGTCTAGCCTAAGACTAATGTGACCTGTGAAATAATCATAAATCATACACATTTAACCAATTTAATTTGTTGTCTAGTACCTGATTATTGAAATATATGCAGACCTTGTGAATGCAAATGCATTTGAGTCAGATTTTCTATTACATATTGACCCAAATATTGTTTTTTTTGTGTGTGTGTTTTTTACTTATACTGGTTTGTGAAGAGCCAAAAAAAACCAACAAAACAAAACATTGTATTCTCGTAAAAATGCAACTCTTCCACAATATATAATGAGACATACTGTATGCTCTTTAGTTGACATACAAGTAAATAAACATTGAAAACCTGCAGTTACACGGGTACAGAAGAAACCTACACATCTGCAATCTATGGCACTGTTAATTACCGCTTTACGTATAATAAATGAATAGAAAACACAGGAAATTATGTTAAATTAATCATATTTGAAAGTGCCTGGTGTGAAAGGTTTGGCAAATCTATGTAAGTGTGTGTATGGGTGGTTAAAGGCCAGTGAAATATCAGCGCCATTCATTAAAGCTCAGGCTGTCCAAAATAAGCAGAACCAAGACCTTTTAGAGTGTTTAGCTTTCCATAACTCTAAGCCTAACAATCCCTCGTGGATTTAGCCATGTGTAGCGTTATAGCCCTTAAAATTAAGCTTTTACTTGTGGCGGTCTGATATTGTACAGAAGTCATTTTCTTGTGCCACGTCTGGGTGAGGCTTTCATCTAAAGTACCGTTCATCAAAAAACGTAATGGCAGAATGGTACCAGCTGCTGGAAAGTTTTCAGTGTCACTCTAAATTCACTGATATGTATTTGAGGTGTACCCTTTAACCCTTAGAACCTGCAGTTATTGCTGATGATAAAAGACATGGTATAGTTTGATATGAACTGTTTTCACTCACTGCTCATTGGAAAGCAACGAAGTGGAAAGCAGAAAGTAGAAGGGTTCAGCTGAACGTGCAGCTTGTAAACTTTTGGTCGAGACTACATTCCCAGTCAAGGCAGCCGAGGGTCCTCTCTGTGTGTTGTTTGCATGTTCTCCCCTTTGTCTGTGTAGGTTTATTTACTCTGGTTTCCTCCCACAGTCTCCTCCCTCTGTCACACATCCACACGATAATCTGTGCAATAGCCTGATGCTACTTTGTTGAGCAGTTTCTTATTGGGCTTTAATCATTATCATTATGTGTATCACTATGTGCATTATTATCTTACTATTATGTGCAACATGCAATATCTTATCGGATGGTAAAACATTATCATTATGTGCAATATGTTTCATGTGAAGTTTTCTTAATGGGTGCTAAATCGTTTCATAATGTTTCATAACAATCTTATTATGTGCAATAATCTTGTCATGTGGGCCCATGGTGGCGAAGTGGGTAGCACTGTTGACTCACACCTTCAGGGTTGGGGGTTCAAATCCGGGTCCTGACCTTGTGTGTGTGTGGAGTTTGCATGTTCTCCCCGTGGTGGTGTAGGTTTCCTCCAGGGTCTCCGATTTCTCCCACAGTCCAAAAGCATGTGTCAGGTGAATTGGGGATTCTAAATTTGCCGTAGGTGTGTGAATGAATGGTGTGGGTATCTGTGCCCTGCGGTGGGCTGGCGCCCCCACCCAGGGTGTGTCCCTGCCTCGCGCCCGTAGACCCCGGGATAGGTTCTGGGTACCTGCAACCCTAGTAAATACTTATCTCTACTATGTGCAGTAACATCCTAACCACCATAAATAACATAAAAATTAGTTATCTATAGTATTTATACCCCAGGATTTGTGTATATATTATAGTGTATTTCATATTATATTTCAGTTTTTCTGCAGATTTTTTATTGGATTTATTTAGACTTTATATTTTATATTGTTTTTGTCTCTGTGTGTCTCTGTGTTTCTGTGTGTCTGTGCAGTCTTGGCATAAGCAATTTCCTGCAGGATCAATAAAGGTTTATTATTCTGATCCTGACTCAGTCCAAAGACAGGAGAGTCCAAAGAGTCATCAGGCGAACTGGAGATGCTAAGTTGTCCAAGAACATGAATGAGTTTGTGTCCGACTCTGTGATAGACTGGTGACCCATCCAGGGTGTTTCTCTGCCTTTCGTCCTGTAACTGTTAGGCCCAGCACGCCCCTACTACCCTGGTTGGATAAAGATCTCAGATGATGGATGGACGGAGACGAATGGACTAAGGGTAATTTAAACTGATTTTTAACTCAGTTCTCCACTGACATGCCTCTTTTGTTGATAACAAGGCTTTTAATCTAGTCTTCTAAAATCATGTCATGGACGGATGTATTTCTCTTCTCTTCCTTTTATCCTGTCAAAGGAAGGATTATAGACATTTTGGTTTCCAAATTAAAGAGATAAACATTAGATTAACTGTTTGTCATACAGTGTCACACGCACCAAACCGCAGTGGTGGAGGAAGTACTGAAGCTTAGTACTTAAGTAAAAGTACAAGTATCCTGCAAAATATGTACTCAAGTAAA
>JBBPCZ010000019.1:11286811-11308868 GCA_037974445.1 Brycinus macrolepidotus | reverse complement strand
CTCTGTTCCAGTTCATCCCAAAGGTGTTGGATGGGGTTGAGGTCAGGGCTCTGTGTGGGCCAGTCAAGTTCTTCCACGCTGATCTCATCCAACCATGTCTTTATGGAGCTTGCTTTGTGCTCTGTGGCACAGTCATGCTGGAATAGAAAAGGGCCTTCACCAAACTGTGTCCACAGAGTTGGAAGTATGGTGTTGTCCAAAATGTCTTGGTACAAAACTCAACAGTAAAGAATGAAACCAAATGTTTGTAAATTAAATATCATGTATTAAATAACACTGAGCTTTACCTGAAGCTGTTTTTGCTTCCTATGTTGAAATCTGTATATACACAGCCATACATACATTCCTGTTGGTTTGGGAAAAATGCTACTTGAGCGCTAATAGCGCCCCCTGGGGGGATCAGAAATATTGTGGAGAAAATTATTAGCTTTTTACAAAAAGAAGATTAAAATTCAAACCTTTTCCACACTGCTACTGTTTTTACAAAAAAACGTGACCTTTTTGAATGAATTCTGTAAAAATATAATGTTTTATCTCAGTGTTACAATAATCTGACATGTGCAACAATAGTTACAACTTGTTTAGAACCAACTACCAGCTTAAAATTGCTAATTGTTTTTCAAACTGTGTGTTTTAGTTTCTGTGTAAAGGAAAACCTCAGTATGTGTGCGTACACAGATCTGGAGTTTAGCTAAGGTTCTGAGCACAGAAACCAGTGGGATTCAGGCCTGGGGCGCCATGGCCAGATGAATGTAGGTGAGGCAAACTCTCTAGCTGTCATATCTGCCTCATTATTCATCTTAATGGCTTGTGCTGGTATAACCCACTCGTTTTCAGAGAGGGAAACCATGTGCTATTTCTGGAGTCCAACTCCCAGGATATCCCATGCACGACTCCCTGCGGGAGTTGGGAAAACTTTTCACGGGAAAGAGCAGCAGATATATACTCACCAATGGCACATGAATCCTAACTTTCATGAGACTATTAATGGCACTGTTTGATGTCTGGGTAGCATGGACGGATGGGAAACTAGTTGTGCGAGAGGCTTTTTTTGGGGGCCTGGTAATTGCTCCTTGGTGGTCTGTCCTAGAAGCAGCTATAAGCCCACCATGCCAATGAACAAAGGCCTGGCTTTCTTACTGTAAGAGGGTTAAAGATGAAAACAGCATGAGTGTGATGGACAAACATGGAGATGGAGGAAGGGAAATTAATGGAACAGAGCCATTCGTCAGGCTGTATTCCTTTTTCTACAGACAGGGAACAGAACCACCACTCTTTAGCAGATTGTGGAATTTTCATCTCTAAACCCACATCCACATTGGGTCACAGGGAGAACATCCAGTTATACGTTCAAGTTCCAATGACTGATTGCAGTGTTTTCATAAGACAACTAACTGGACAACCTCTTCTCCTTTATTCCAATCACTTGTTTCCTAGACTAATCTGAAACCGTCTGTACTCGGATCAGAATTTCACTGATCAAACAACGACCTGGAATTGAGTATTGTTACCTGTTTGGCAGGCATTTCATTCTTTCATATTGTGTGCTGAACTCCACACGCTGAGGTCACAATCAAAACATGGTCCAGCTGAAAAAGCTCTGCCTTTCATATGGATAATTTAATCCAGCTGTCTCAATTAAAGTAGGAAAGGGAAAGAGGAAGTTCTATCCACATTTATGGTCCCCCTCAAACCCCAGAACAAGCTGGCTACATCATCAATCTCATATGGCCACAGTGACCATAAAGCTGCTGGACGCACCAGACGCAATCAAGTCCTGGTCATTTAGCACTGACATTGCACACAGCACATCAGGCTCAAATAAAACCTTTTTATATATAGCAGCCATACCAGAGGGACATAGGGTGACTAGTGTTGCACCAAATAAGTGTTTTTCTTTTTTTTTTTTTTTTTGAACAAAGGAAAGATCCCTCAGTCAAGTATTTTTGCCTAATTAATTTTCATTTACTGTTTATATGAATGTCTTTAAAATATGCTTTTCTAATCAGTGAGTCCATGTGGTATTTATATTGTTTGGAACTTCTAAAACACCACAGAATACCAAAACACCAAAAGCATCTGTCCTCTATAAGTGTCCAGATAACTTTAAAGAGTCCAAGCCCTAGAAGCCCCATTACTCTGCATTTCATTAGATGCAGCAAATATACATATTGCTTACTTTATTCTGTAGAGCTTTCATGTTGTATAGCATACTCAAGCTCATAAATGAACCTTTTACAATGGAAACTGGCTTGATTTAAAAATTTGAGTTGAGACAGTGGTAGCTCTATTTCATTATGTTGACTATGCTATGGCTGTGGGGCTTTGATGTCCAGTCCTGCAGATGACAGTGTGTTCTCCCCTCTAACTGACCCACTTCAGTTCAAGAAGAGCCTGTTAGGCAGAGAAAACATCAAAATGTACAGGACAGGGGGTACTCCAGGACCACGGTACAGAACTGCTGCTCTGTGGCTGTACCTATTTCGATCTTCCAAAAAATAACATGGAGTAATTTAGCTCAAACAGAATATAAATGTTTCAAATGAAGAGTGTTTGCAGATTTCTCTACCAAATGTTACAACTAGCCCCCTAGCTCGTGACAATTAATCCCAGCTGTGGGGAATGTTGTAGCATTTCCAGTTACACCACTTACTGAATTGTTCACAAAGAACTGCTCAAAACATAGCTTACAATTTCATTTGAAGGAGAAATGTTTAGTTTGTTTGTAAAAATAAATAAATGAATTAAATAAAAGCAGTCCGCCATAACATTAAAGCCTCTGGAAGTTGAAGTGAATAACACTGATTTTTATGACAAGGGGTGGGATATATTAGGCAGCAAGTGAACAGGCAGTTGATGTACTAGAAGCAGAAAAAGTGTAAGAATGTGTCTAATTTTGACAAGGGACAGATTGTGAGGGCTAGAAGGCTGCGTCACAGCATCTCCAGAATGGCAAGACCTGTGAGGTGTTCCTGGTATGCAGTGGTTAGTAACTACCACAAATGCTCCAAGGAAGAACAACTGGTGAACCAGTGACAGTCATGGGGACCCAAGGCTCACTGTGATACATTGTGAGGAAAGGCTAGCCCATCTGGTCCAGTCACATGGTATAACTACTGTAGCACAAATTGCTGAAAAAGTTAAGGCTGGCCTGTGGTGGGCTGGTGCTCCGCCCAGGGTGAGTCCCTACCTTGCACCCATTTACCCCGGGATAGGTACCCGTGACCCTAGTGTGGATTAAGCGGTTAAAAAAATGAGAGTAAGTCAGTAAGAAGTTGAGGCTGTCTACAACAGAAAGATGTCAAACATGTTGGAATGTGAGCATCATAACTAAGCCATGAAGCAGTGGACAAAGGTGGCCTGATCTGATGATTTTTTTTAATTATTATTCATTTATTTATATTACGTTTTGTGGATGGCCAGGTGAATGTGCATTGCTTGCCCAGGGAAATCTCAATACAAGTGTTTTTGGGATGTTCTGGACAAATTAGCCTGATCAATGGAGACCCCATCTTGCAACTTACCAACATCTTGGTGTTTGTGGAGGTCTTGTGGAGTGCATGCCTTGATGGATTAGAGCTGTTTTGACTGCACAAACGGGACCAAGACGATATTAGGAACGTGGTTTCAATGTTATGGCTGATCTGTATATATATCACAAACTATTGTTGATAGGTTGTGAGCCCCTAATAATAATAAAATAATAAGAATAAGAACTTTAACGAAAGTTTCGGTAACAAATGTTCTTCGCTTTGAAAAAATCCAGATGAGTAGGAGGAAAATGAACCTACTTATTACTTATTTATCACAAGTTCACATTCTTCCTCTGCTCTGAGATGTCATGCGATGCAAAGTTTCAGCTGTATCGTATTAGAACCAGACTTCAGCGAATAGGGCAGCACAGTAGGCCATGTCGAAAGGCACAAGCCAGGTTTCCACAGCTCAAATTTATCATGCCTTAGCTTTCTGTCAGTTACTTTGTCATGGAAACAATGTGTTTTGACTGTGCCCAATCCCTGTGCAAGGCTGTTATTTGACAAATTTACACTGGCCTTAATTCTGAAGAAGGCCTGAGAGCATTTTGAACCCTTAATCCAAAGCAGTGTTTGGTGCCAGGTATATCTATCACAGCAGACACACACTTCAGAGTGGGTAATTCAGCCATGCAAAAGCCTCTCATCTTTTGGTTACTGTGCTCAAGATGTGGGCTGCATCTTAACTCATAACACATGGGGGCTTGGTTTGAGTTCACTTGGCACTAAAGAAATAAAAATATAAGAATGAAAGAGTGGTAATTCAGCAAGAGATTGTTAGTCAGACTTGAATGGATAATGCCAATTGCATTAGCACAAAGTGAAACAACATTTGAATCGTATTTTGCATAATAGATAGTTATCAAAAGATAGTTAAAAAGTTCTTTTCTGATTTGCAAAGCCCAGAATCTGTAAGCATTACAAATGCAGAAGTTAATGGGTAGTGTGGGTTGTATTTTGGAATGCATGTTTTACTGCTAAAATATATTTCCCAAAACCCTGGAAATGAGACTTTGAGTTTGCTTTGTATGTCCTGAAAACAACTGAAAACAAACATTTCTTGTTCCCTGTGCATTAAATAGGCGCAAACAATGCAAGCATGTTTTGTCTTTTGCCCTTTTCTTTTTCTATAGATTTAGCTGAGCTGTAAAGCTTTTCTCATATTTAGTTAAGGGGTTTTCATATAAAAGGTCACACAGTGTGATGCCACACCCAGCTAGTGTAAAAACTGAATGAGCATTTACAATTATTCAGTTAGTTTTACATGTTACATTTCCTTACTGAACACTTTACAACGAAAGTGTAACATGAATCATTTTGTCTTGACTTCATTAACGTTTGTGGGAAACTTTTGCAAGCAGAACAAAAATTGGCCAAGTTTCAGTAGCTTTAGGACTTGTGTAAGCTCAGCATAGGGCTCAAAGTTAAAATTCATTGGACAACTAGTTTTAAGATATTTTGGGAAGAACTAGATAGTATTTGATAAATCGATAGCATATTTTGATAAATCTTATTAAGATTTTTTGCTTAATGTGATCATTTATTCTTACACACTTCAAGGAGAAAGCAAACTGCCTTTTCTTCAGGTCAGCTAAAAGAATCTGGTATCCAGAAGAGGGTGAAGGCCATCCTTCCCACCCAGGGAGACCTAGGCCAATTATGCTCTCCTTCTCAAAATTGTGATCTCCCAGCAATAGATTCAATATGTGGACAGTTGCGCCACTCGGGAGCTGTTTCCATTTGAAACAGTAGCTTTTTTGAAGGTTCTGTGTTTGCTATTGCTCCTAGACATCAGCCCCATACGTACGTATTGAGTTTGTCATAAGCAGTGTCAGCGTTTACTACGGATCGTCCTCTGAAGATCTATTCCTCACCATTAAGCCAGACAGAAGAAAAGAGACATGCTCGTTGAAAAGGACCCTAAGCCTCAAGCATGCCACAGTGCTGTGTTTTCAATTATATAAAGCCCACCCAATCATAATGCCCTTCATTTTATTGCCCTTTATACCAACTACATGACACTTCATCCTGACAAATCACCATAACGTCATCTCACTATACACTCCATCATAAAGGATTCAATTTAAGACATCACACATGACCATTATTGTGTCTGCTGCCGCAAACTCCTTCAGGGTATAATGCAGCCATCAAACTATAAGATCAAATTAGAAGTTCGAAATAGGAAACCTAACAAAATGTGAATATTTGTGGGTTTCAACCAAAGCAGCTGGGTTGGTAACAAGAATGTGGAAAACTCCAACTCTGTGTTCCTGGTCAGTGTGGTGGAAAAGTAATGGGAAATGTGCATGTTACTGGGGAATGGGGATAAATATAGACGATTCTGAAAGAACCACTATACAGTACGTCCTTTCTGATGGCTTTGCGCATCGGGCGCCTTCTGCTCAGTGGTTTCTGGGGTGATATGGGCTGCTTTCAGCCACGCATGGTGAAAATTCTAGCACAGAATTGTATACAAATTACTGTATATCTTATTTATACAAAACAAACCTAATTGGATGAAAAGCGCTATATCTATGATGATGCATTGAACAACAGCATTTTGACCACCTGTTGCTAAGTAACAACAACAGATGCTTTGCCTGACCGCTGCAACCACTTATTGGGCGTGAGAAATTGCTAGTATTGAAAATATATATTTGAACCTTATCCTCAGAGCTTCTTTTCTTTTCTTGGCAAACTCCAAGACAGAAGCAATAAAACACTCAAGGTCACGTTACTGTGGATAGCACACTTCCTCTTATGTTCTATTCCTTAAATATTCTTTAAGGCTACTTCAGTGTCTATTGGCTGCTGATATTGATATTAAGGTAATGTGATTTCTCTGACTTTGATTTGTACTTTGATCAATGGTGTTCAGCCCTGGGCCTGGAGGGCCAGTATCCAACACAGTGCTCTAACAGAATTGATTCAACTCATCTATTAATTGATACCCAGGTGTAGTGGGCGTGTCTTAGTGTGGAGTGAGCTGTGGTAAAAACTGTACTGGACACCGGCCAGCCTGTACTGGAGTTAAATAACCCTGCTTTAGATGTGTGAGAGTGGTATATTTCCAAACAACAAGTGTTTCACATCCAAAGTGATCTTCGGTCATAGTCTATCTTAGTTTAAGGAACAATTACATGTCTGTCAGTTTGATATTGAGACCAATGTTCAATGTAAGCAGAACAAAGCAGCATAAGAAATTTGACAAGTGTTTTCACATCACTTTCACATTTTTTTGTTTGAAAGTGTGCCATATAATTTAAGCCATTTGTATAATGTCCTGTTTTTATTCACCTTTTCCAAAACTTTCACAATTTTCTTACAGCGCCTTAAACTTGTCTACCAGTCTCAGGATGTTCAGTATTGGCCTGTACCCTTTCTTGAGAAAAAAATCCTCAAAACTGTTTTAATTCAGGGAAAGCTTAGAAGGAACTTATCATGATCTAAACTCACATTCTTGCCTTGCCTCCTGCACTGTTATTCGTTTGAAATGAATGGTAATATTGCTAATGTTGCATTTTGATCAAAATGCACCCCCTTCATGAGGGACATGTGGACTAACATTAAATTACAGTGTAATAAAATGGAATGCCTTCTTGTATGATAGGTCTTATCTGAACTATTCCACCAAAGTTGAATCTTGTGTCACATATCAGATGTTTGAGCTTTCAGATGTGTATTATTCCTATGTCTACCAACAGAATCTCTCTCTCTCTCTCTCTCTCTCTCTCTCTCTCTCTCTCTCTCTCTCTCTCTCTCTCTCTCTCTCTGGCTGATATTGAGGGAGTATTCCACATAGAGATAAATCCATAATTTCTATTCCATAATTCAAGATTCCATCTTCTTACTTCCAGCTTCAAGGGAACCAGGCCAAACTTAGCATCTGATAGTTGTAAAACTTTTGTATGCCGCCAGTTCCATCACAGAGGTGCACTGCTTACTGGTTAACTAAGAAAGAATATGACATAAATATTAGCACATTTCCCTCATGGTATATTCCTTATTAATATTGTCTGCAAGTTTTCTTATAACTGATACTGTGCACATTAGCTAGTGCTGTAATATCTCAAAACGGTCACCAAGACAACATGTCAGACTGCATAAAGCTAACTTTTAAAATGATGCAATGTTAGAAACATGTTGAGCTAAGAAAATAATCACACAATGTTTGCTACCCATATTGAGCTATCATATAATAAACATGGTGCAGGTCTTAATGGGCTTTGGGAGACAGCCTCCAAGCCACACAGTAATAAATACCATATATTTGGTATTCGGTGTATACCTATAATAGTGTTCTGTGCGGAGAAAGAAACTGAAGAATGTACCATTTGGTGTTCAGTTTGATCATGGGTTTTGGGATTTTTGTGGCAAAGTGTCATTCTCATTTTCCTTCGCCATGAATCACTGTCAGAAACATATTTACAGCCGCAATGTCCAGTTTCCATAGTTACACCAAGAAAAGAAGGGAAAAGATTAGGAGAAAAGAGAGAGTAAGGGCAGATTAGATCAGAGATGGCAGAAATTCTGAGGTTCCTCTCAATGGTGGGGTGGGAGTAGTGCCCACTTTGAGCAGTTTGGGAAATGTGAAGTATGCACTCTTTATCGCCAACATTACCCTATGGTCAGTTTGAGGGAGGAAGCAAGATGGCAAAAAATATTGGTTTCCCCTTTCAGATGGACCACATCCTACTCGATAACAAGGGCTCTTTATATATTGCTCTGCACTGCCAGAATAAGTTGTGTTAAAATATGGGAAATAAGCAAGAGACAAAAGTGTGTGTGTGCCACTTTGTGCGAGCCTGCCTAGAGCCATGGGGAGTTATTTCTTTTCTCTACTAGACAGTCGCAGTAAAACACACCACAGGAGAGTTTAACAGCTTGATAATTAAAGTTGTTTGCATTGTCCCAGAGTGGATTTCTTCTTTGCTTGAAATAACTTCCGTCCAAATCTCTGAAATGCTTGCAGCAATGCGATTTTAAAATGCCAACCACCCCTGCTGATATAAACCCCACTATAAAGCAGTGTGAAGTAACACAAATTGCCTTTTATACAAAATCATCATATTAATCAGTGCAAGCAGTTACATCTGTCTACCTTAAGACTGGCACGCCTAGTTCTGTCTTTTCTTATGCTTGAAAGTGTGCCCATATTACACCCCTGTAGTCAGTCTTACATGGTCCTATTACACAACACAATTTCAAAAGATACTTAAAAAGTAGAAATAAGGAAAAGTGCAGTTATTGTCATGCGTCAACATTTGTGAAAACGGAATATCCATAAATTCGATCATTAATATGTAGATTTGATATGATACATTTGAGTGGTCTGATGTGAAGTGCACCATCCTAGTTAAATCTGGGAGTCAGAATTGTTTGTAGTAGTGGTGACAGGAGCCAGACATCCAAAGTGTTTGCCTTTAAAAGCTACCACGCAGAAAACTATTATACTATCATAAATGGTTACAAATATGCTGCCTGATGAGTGAGATATTGTTTTACAATAATTTTCTCATAAGGTTTTGGCCTAAAATGTATATTTATAATACATGCAGGGTGTTTTAAGGCAAAATAGTCCCCAGAAAAAAAATTTATTTTAAGTAATTTTTTTTAGTAATATAGGTCCATTGGTCACTTTGGATAGTCAATAAAATGGCTTTATTTGTGACATCATGATCCCTAGTTCCTATCACCATCACTGTAAAGAAATCTGAATTATTACGTTTATCTGCAATGTTCCATTTCACATTAAAAAATCCCCTTTAATTTCCCCTTTAGTGTTTTTTTTTTTTGATATGCAGTTAACATTCACAATATCAACGTCTCAGTTTGATCACTATAGAGATCCAAACCCACTGCTCTAATAGAGAATTCGTGCATTCATCCTTGTCCTATCCAGCCTGAGTATGGACTAGAAGGCTTTCATTAAAAAGTTATAAATTGACAGTGTTTGCGCTCTTTCGCTTGTCAACTTGTGGCCTTTAGAGAAATTGGATGGTATTTTTTCTGTCCCATGGAAGCTATAATTTTCTGAGATCAACCACCTCCTCTCACAGTAAAACGAAACATCCCCAACGGGAGGCGAGCCTCCAACAGATGTTCACTCCCTCCATGGCTGGATGCTCATTTTCCATCCCACAGAAACACTCAGAAAAGAAGCTTGTTCAGGAATTCTGAGTAAAGGTTAAGGTCATTAGAGCAACATGCAAATCATAAATATAGTGTTTGAGTCCAGTCTAGTGTTTAATAGGCATCTAAAGAAATAAAGTCTAAGCTTTGCTTTATCACATTTTGACTTTGTTAAGTAGAAATGAGATCAAAGTATCGCCAAGGATAGTAGTGGACTACATTTCCTGTTTAGCCTGTGATTTTTTTTCTGCCTGTGTTGAATATTATGAAAAATGAAGACTAGTTGCATTTTCTCCCACCATGCCACGGAAGAACCTTTCTTTTTCTGTGGATGGTTCTTTGAATAATTATTTTTGTGAAGTAAGTGTGCAGTTCGAAGAACATTTGATAGAACTTCCACATAGTGTAACTCAAAAAATATGCTCAATAAAATTTATTTTTCTAGAACTGTATGTTCAAGTTAGGAATAATTTAGTATGTATTTTCTTTGCAATATGCCATTGCAGAACCATTTTTGATAACTAAAGAACTTTTCTATTGATGTTCGTATAGAGAATTTTTTTCCAGATGAGTGAGTGTAAAGAACCTTTCTATGATTGAAAGTACTTTTATTGAATGCAGAGGATTCTTGGAAGAACCCTTAACCTGGTAAATAACCTGTGCAGTATGTGAAGGTTCTTTAAACTTCACATTTACAAAAATGGTTCTTCTATGACATCGCTCAAAGAACCCTTTGTGGCACCTTTGTTTTTTCAAGAGTGGATGGAAGCAGCGATGACCTCTTTTTCACAGTCAGACATGACACAATAACTCTAGCTACGTTTCCTCTTTAAATGAACATAAAATCAATTTGCCCTATGAATCGATCTATACCATTTTCGATTTAAGTGCCTGTGAGCGAATAAACAACATTAATTGCTCCACATTGAACACAAATGCGGCCTCTTCTCAGGCAGTGTGTGGGCTAAGATTAGACTTCGCTCTTGTTGTGCAGCCACAGCATTCTGTATTATAACCAGAAACGTAACACGCAGAGGTTTCTCTGAACAGGGTAACTGGATTCTTATTAAAGTAATAGGAAAATGTAATAGTTCTGCATCAATGCTCTGTTGCCTTTCTCACAAAGGCTCGGAGGAATAGTAGCCTGGCTTTCATTGTGATGTTCCTTGTTCTCCAGTATTTAATATATGGAGGCTGCATCTTGCGTTTCCAGACAGCAAAGTCTCGGATGAGCTGATCTTCCTTAAAGGCACAGCAAGTGGAGAGAGTGTTTTGGATCGAATGCGTGGAGGGGTTGTGAAAAGGTCAATGTCATCTCAGCCAACACGTGAGGACGTGAAGGCGTGTAGAGCAGATGGAGCAATGCTTCATTTCACACTTCTCACCTACTGAGCTAATATCACTTAACCGGATTTAGAGATCCTTCCTGTCTTGCAGATGTCAAGTGAAGGACAAACACTATCCACACATACACACACACACACACAACTGCACTTCATCTCCATCCCACGCAGATTTCTCAGTCTGGCTGCATATGGTTGCAACTTAATGATGCCTTGAGCATGGAAGTAGATCCCAGTGGACATTTCAGCCATTTTAAAGTTTTAAAGACACATAAAGACGATAAAAACGTTTTTACCAACACTGTCACTCTTTCCTCTTTCTCATGCTGAGCAGATGAAATGTAGCATAGCCAGCAAGGGCAACATATATACTTAATAATAAGACGTTTCTGATGTAACCGACTTCTTTACTCAGATCCTTTTGGAGAAATGAGGAACAACTTGCGGATTGTTATTAAAACATGTGGAGCTGGTTAGGAGGGAAAGAAGGGTATGAGAATCTAAAATTGCTGAGGATTTGCAGAACATCTTATGATCAGGGCTTGACTCCCCAAGCTGCCAACACAAACCAAAATCAAATATCTCCAAATGGATTTTCTATCTTCTTAGTATGAGATTTTAACCCTAACCCTTAACACATACACACACACACACAGACACGCGCACAAAGGAGTAGCAGCAACAGTAAAAATAGTAACAAAAGTTATGTCACGGTAAACCTTTCTTCCCTCTTTGTCTGCATCCACCTTACAAAATTGAAGTACTGATCCTTTATCATAACCTCCACAAATGACTGTAAAGTTGTGCACAGTCATGTTTGTTAAGAGCATTTTTTGAAGTGCTCAACTTTTCTAATGATAATAGGTAATGATGTAATATATAATGGTTATATATAATCACCACTATCATATCAAAACCTCATAATTAACGAAACATTTCATGATGTCCTTAACAAAACATTTCATGATGAATGGTACACTAGAAATGTATAAAAACTCTTGCTATATTAACTTGCTTTAAAGGTTAGGACAGTTTTTAGAAAATAGTGACAACACAAGAATCACCACAAAAGTACAACCATTCATTTTCACAGTATTCTTAGAAAGAGAAAGTGTAACAGCCTTGTGTAGACTTGGAGTCTTGGAGTGTTCCATGACTTTACCCTCAGATGCGATTACCCTGAAAACATTTAGAACTGGAATCCGTCATCCACATCCCCATTAAACAGCTCAGGCAGAAATAACAATAGATCTCTTCATGAACGGTTTAATTCTCTTGCAGTCTGTCCAGTGATTGCTATTTCACTGAGGACCTGAGTTGAACTTGTAGCAAACATGTTGGATTTTTAGATGTGAAGCACTTCATGGACCTTTGTGAGTCAAATACTAACCCATGTTTAGCAGACTAAAGATGCTCCACAAGGGGGTGCTATTCAGTGATGTGTCTGGGGGGTGGCTGGAGTGGCACTGCCCCTACAGAAATTTGTTTGGCCACCAGGTAAGATGGGAGGAAATTGATTGGTTATTAGATTGTCAAGCCTTGGATTGTCAGTACTGGATAGAGGTGAGCATTATTTGATACTTTTCAGAAATCTCTTTACAATAAGTGGCTGTTTTATATTGCTTTGCATTCAGGAGCAATAATGTCCACCATAACTAATATGTTATTGGCCATTTCTGACATTTATGCCTTCTGTGTTTGATAGCTGTTCAGAAGAGGATAACTGTTTGTGGTTACTCTTTATCTAATTTTATACAGTGGGTTTTAGCAACATTTATGTTTAAAACAAACCGTGTTTATACACACTTCCAGTTCTTAAATTTATCTGCAAAATAAACTCATGCTGCTCTTTCAATCATGATGAGTGTTTAGATTTAGAGCTGAAAACTGTAGCAAGGTGTTTGAGAGTGTGAGCCACAACTCACAGTTCTGATTGTTGGTCAAAATGTCTTACTGTCTAAGCGTTGGCTCTATTATCAGGAGATCACAAGTCCCTGAACTCTGACCTGTGCCCAGGTCTCCTAGAGAGCACAATTTGCCTTGCTATCACTAGGTGGATAAGCGAAATGCTAGTCAGCACAGCTGTCAGTCACCTGATGTAACAGAACTGGCAGGCAGCAACCTCCACCAAACCTTTTAAGCTCTCCAATGATGTTGCAATAGCAACTGTTCAAAAAGATGCAGTGCTTGGCTTCACATGACTCGGAGGAAGCACATGCTAGCCTTCCTCCTCGCAGTGTTCAAATGTGCTCAGAATGTCTCACCCAGTACATTGAGTAAAAAGGTTCTGGTATACTACTGTCCCCAGGTCAATAATTTTTTTCTGCACTCTGCCCATTATCCATCCAGTTTTTTTTTTTGTCTATAATGCACAAAATAATTCTCCCCTGTTTCCCTGTTGCTTTGCATTTATGGTACCTTGTTTTTCATATAGCTGAGGTTTTTCTGACCTACTTTCAATGATGAGAAGTTGCACAACACTGTATTTGGACGTTTCAGTGAAATCAGAAATTATCTCATTCTGCTTATGCCCAATTTATGACTACAGTATCACTTATGTGCATTGAATTTGATTATACTAATATGGAACAGATGGAGGTCTGATGGAACATTTCATCAATTACAAGCTGTCTCTGTCTCAGATCTCTCTCACCACTGAAGAACATCCTGTCAAGTTCTTGCTCTGTAATCTGTAATCATGGGCCTTTAATCCTCAAATATGTGTCACTCACCACATCGATACTATGCAAGACCACAGGGATCCAGTGATCTTTGCTGTGGTGAGCGTTCTTGTTTTTGCTATACATGGAAGACTTCCATTATGTCACTGGCTACAGCAGTCTCATCCGCAGACACTGCGGGACAGTGCTGACAATAGAAAAACCTTTTTTGTCAGTTTAGTGAATGTGTAAATTTTGATTTTCACCCGTATAAAGTTGTGATGAGGTCTGGATTGAGTAATGCGCTGCTGTCATGATAGTTTTGCGTTATATTTCCTCTGATTGCAAACCTCACTGCTCAGTGCTAAAACAGTGACGCGCGCACACACACACACACACAAACACACACATGCATACACCCCTCGTAAATAGACAATGCTCATACCAACCAATACTGCAGTTGTTTTCTGCCCAGGACACATACACACACAAATAGAATTTTTAACAAAATCTGTAGATTTTTCACTTTATGAAGAAAGGTCTTTATTAACACTACTAATAAGTAATTCTAATGCAAATTCAAAACACTAATGCAAAAATTACTTTAAATTATGTTACTGAAATAAAAATATAGGTCCTAACTAATGAATTGTAGCCACACCTCGTCTTATGCCCCACCTCACTTTGTGGCCCTCCAATCACCAATTAGCAACGGTTGTTTTCTGTTTACTTCAGTCAAGCAGCATGTTTCCCACGAATATGATTCACATATTCACATAAGCTTAGGGGCTCCCAATAGTCCATCAAAATGAAGAATTATCCATTTCTAAAACCAAAATCTAATTTAGCTTTTAGAATAGTCTGTGTGCTAAACCTCATAATCAGCCAAACACAGATAAATCAGCTAAAGACAGCTTAGAGGCGAGTTTTACTTTTTGTGTAGTTGGAGTTAATTTTGCTGAAAAATGTATGTGTGTAAAAATATTCCCACAACAAGCGTTTTTTAAACTGGCATGCAAATAGCTTACATTTATTAACCAATGCAAATCTTTGTTTATTTGAAAAGAGTGTTAATGCAATACATTAAACACTTTTGTCACACCAGCTGTGGAGTAACTTTATTAGTAAAGGAAGTACTCAAGCAGGGACAGCTGATGGACGGCTGGCTTTTAAAGCAGTAGCTTCTAAGTTTTTCTCTGCATTTTGGTATAATCCTTAAGTTGAAATAACTGTAGTTTTGCTGGTTGTTTTAAAATTTTACTTCTCCCTGTAAGTGTCTCTGCATGCCCAGTATACACACACACACACACACACACACACACACACACAGGTATCTCTTTCTTGGTGGAAGGAATGATGTTGATATTTAGAATATGACCCTTTAAACATGCAAATATACTGACACGTGAATATGGTTAAAGCTTGGCATACAGAGACGGAGGAAACCTCAGTGTGAATGTTGGTGTGTTCACAGATTTACAAGGTGAATCACTGCAGTAAGAGCTGCAGTAAATCTACACCACTAACAGTCTTCACGGTGGGTCCTACTGCTCACAGTCACAGAAGAGTAGCTGGCTTCAAACTGATTCCATCTCAGGACTGTGATGAGTTCCCAGTGGGCATGGTTCTAAATGGAGAAAGTGAGAGTTTGAATTTTAGGATATATCCAAACACACTTAGCACAATATCTGCCTGCCTAAAACAAACTTAAACTGTTAAAATTGTGTTGTATATATATTTTGGAATATTCTGACATACAGTACAGCTATATATTTCATTTTCAGATGGGTGATTTCACCCACAAGGGTTAAATTGTAGTCATCAAATGCTCAGTAATTTAAAAAACAGGTTACATTACAAAAAGTAGATTCACTAGCTACCATATATTTGGACTGAAATATTGAAAATCAAATTATATTGAAACCAACTGTCTCTTTTTCTCATGAACAGTTTGAAAGGGGTTACATTTCCAGCTCACAAGCTCTGTAATGAAATTTAAGGGGCACAGAAATATCAAATTCACGCTTTACAGTTAAAATGAAACAGCCCACCCAAACCTCGCCTTTCCAGTTCTGAGGCAAAAAAAAATATTTGGCAGTAGATGACTGTGGCATGAAAATGTTTCAGATCTGAGCTGGTCTCTACCCTCCCTACCCTCTTTCCCACTGGGTGGGCAGCGCTGGAAGATGTGGCTTTTGTGATTTATTTCCCATCTTTCCCACTGAGTCAGCAGGGCAGACCACACTTTGACCTATATCAGCTATAAACTGAAATCAACGCTAACATGTTGATGGGAATACAAGTAGGTCAAGAGTGAATAAGCCCACTCATCTTGACTCACAGTGCCAGTGTTTTTGTTTTAAAACTTGCTCACTGCAGTCAGTCTAACGTCATACGCAGTAATGTGTTTCATGCAGAAGAAAAACAAGAACCAAGTCACCCAAGTTACAGTCAAAACAGCATAAAAATGCACTTATGCAATGAAGGCTTTGTTGTTATAATATAAAGTTACCGTGGCATGCGTTTTTTTTTTTTCATACTGTTCTTTTTGTCCAACTCTAACGTTCATTTAGCTGTTTTCCCTCAAAGTTAATGCCGCAGTTTACTGTGAGACCACAGAGCAGTGGTCATTTGAAGTGGGTAAAAGAAGTACAAACATTTCATGTGAGTGCACGGACCATAGCCATAATCTGTTCCCCTTAAAGACATAAGCCCTGGCATGGCGTGGCTCTTTTGAGGCAGTACCAAAATCATCAGTGTTTGGTCAGCTTGCTAGGGCCTTTCAGACCACAGTCCACCTCAGAGACTCTGCGGCACTCAGAAAGACTCACTACCCTGATTCTTTTACAGGAAGGTTATGACTCAGCCACAGAAGAACGTTTTCTACACTGTTCACTCGCAGCTTTCATCCTCACTACAATGCGTGTATTGTCTGCTCGTTGCACCTGCCAGTTTTGGTGCACAAAATCATTTTGTGTTGCAAAATCATTCATAAAATTGTGTAGTCAGTTGTGACTCTACATCTTCTCTCTGATGAGCGTTACAAAATATGTCAAACCTAATGAAGGTTGATTGTACTCTACTGGCAAGAGGGGATCTATGACGCATAACTGTAATGGCTTTGCTTTGTTGTTGTTCTTGGAGAAATTTCAACATATCTCAAGGCTGATTGTAGCCTCATTTCATTATGTGTAATCCATTGCTTCTATTTTTTTTTCCACTGTCCCATTAAGGAAGCAGTCTACACAATAGATTATCAATCATCATTATGAGAATATAGTTTGGTATCTTTTGGGTAGTAATTACACTGAAAGCACAGTCTGGGTCAAACGTGTATTTGAGGTTTGTGCAACAGATAAGAAACGTTATCTGTGAGATGCTACACAGTTTGTATCAGAAGATGGTGGTGATTTCATTCCAAACTTGTCACTATCTCTTAGTCAACACAATATATCATTCTGCTGTGTACTCCCACTGCATGTCAGTTTCACAAGCTTCTTGTTTGAAACATACCTCTCCATCTGGCCTGATGTTTTTGCACCTATTATACAGCTCTGAAAATACAGTTTAACATGTATTTCACAATTCACAGGCATAAAATATTTCTTGGACCTTGGTGAGGGTGTATGTGGGTACATGTGTATATTTTATACCTGTGAATATATATATATATAATATGTGTCTGGGGGTGTGTGGGTGTGTAAGTGTGTGTGTGTGTGTGTGACAGCCATATATCAACATCATTTTCATCAGTTATTCTGTTTCATTCTTTTACGCTGTGCATGAAATGCAGAGCGTATTTAGAGTTTCTAACATCAATCAAGCATTATTATTACATCAGTGTGAATACATTTTTTTAAAAATTGCAGAACTTGTTGACAAGAATTGTGCGAGATAATTGCTGTCCATTGTTGCTTTTTGGGAATCTAGGTCCAGTTTGGCTGTAGAGGTACCGTAATCAATATAAATGTAAAACCACTGGGAAAATTATTGAGAAGTATTGAGCAAGATAACAGCTGCACTGTGTTTCTTTCTGGGAATCTAAGGCCACTTTGGAAATTTGAAGCAGTGCAATATGGATTGTGTTGAATCCAACATGCTAAACTGTCCAGTCCCAAATAAGGAATAACCAGAAAAATCTGAGCCAGGGATGAACTGGACTGTAAAAAAAGACAAGGTTATGTCTTCTGTGGAACATTCTCTTCTCTTTGATCTTTAGATGTACACATGGTGCATAAAAAGAACTCAAAGGCCTGTGTCTTATCTTCTAAACTCTATGTTCCTTTCCTTATTCAGAATAGATATTTCTTGGAAATGTTCAAGCCATGATAGATTGGATAAACTCTATTGGATAAGCTTATTTTACTGCACATGTTCACATGCTGAATACAACATAGATCTTCTAATCCTTATAGATGCAGGCCCAGCAGGTCACAGGTTCAGAAAACAACATCATCATGCTGTTTGAACTGACCAGCACAAACTTATATGCAACCAAAGGTTGCACAGATAGTCATTAGTTGTTTCAGCTCTTTAAATCCAAGCAATTGTGCTGTACTTAAAAAAGATCATGTTTGATAAGTTTTTCAAGACCTCACTCAAGATAACAAGATAACATTAATGAGCATGAGTTCTATGTGCCAGATGACCTTTTTGTTGGGTGTGGCCATGTGCTAATACCCCGAGCGACTGTTAAATGAGGGATTTCCTCTCAGGTCAGTGCGCTTGGCGATGGGCCTGCATCGAGAAGCCCAGCAGGAGAGGGAATCGTAACACGAGTAATGGCTTTGGACTGCAGCCTCACAGCCAGCCACACTGCTTTCAGTGGTCACTTAGAGTGAAGGTCAGAGTCTGGCAGCCACAATGAAAAAAAAGTCAGAAGAGTTGGGCCTTAGATCTGTTACACTAATGGAGGAGAACGTAAACCTAGCTGAGGAGCAGCGGTAATGGAGCTCCTCAGTGGGAATGTAAAACTGGAGAAGTGGATATGTGATAATGGTTTTATCATTTAGTTGCAAACTTTTTGCAAATGCAATATTATCATGCAAGCATAACTCTGCAGCTTCCATTGTCAAAAGACAGCTTTCATTTAGCATACGATAAATCACTGCCCACACATGTGTGCATTTTCAAGCAATGCAATGGAAAACTAATGGCTAAATAGTTCCTACACAGATGTGGTTTCGCTCCTCTTTCGCTGGACGATCTTGGTGACCTTTTCTTTCTTGCAGCTCCATCAGTGCTTTACTCCAACACAAAGGTGAATCACTGGACACCGCAGTGGATCCAGCAGGAGTGAAGGACAGAGAGAGGCATTTGGCTGGAGACAAGTGGGGGATTAGAAGCCCACGTAAAAGGTTCCGGGTCCTCCATGTGCACTGTGCTGCAGCTGGATCATCTAACACCCTGGGGAGAGGGGCCAGAGAGTGGGGCAAGAAGACCAGGATGTCCAGCAGACTTTATTAGAGTCCCAGTCTCCACAGGGAACATCCTTAGAGATCCCAAATGTTCTCAGATAGTGAAGAGGAAATAATATGAGCTCTCAGGAGTTGCTCTTTGCAAAATATCATGTTTATCTCTGTGGCAAGGGGATGAATTAAAATTCTAGTCTACGAAAGATGAGTATTTCATGAAGTGAGCTTTCTGCACTTTGAACATCAGCTGGATTGGCTTCATCCTGGTCGTACAATATAGTTTTACAAATGATAAAAAGACATCGGTAATATCATTCAACATATGCTCTTAAAAATAAAGAAACTAAAGAACGTATCAACAGATGTTTCTCTAAAGGACCTTTTCTGTGTGTGAAATGTTAGAATTAAGAACACTTTTAATGTGAAGCTCCAATACATAGTTATAAATACAAGTTCCTAAATGGTTCTTGGCTAGAATGTATGATGCTAGGAAGAAAATTGTCAGTTTATTATAGAACCCCTATGATGTAGAACTTTAACAGGGCGCTCTCACATATTCTTTAGAATCATCCATTGACAGATTCTCTAGGGCACCAAAAGTGTTCCATCTATTTCACCTTTGGGCAACTTTATTTTTAAGAGTGTAGGTTAGATTACTTTTTTGATTACTTTTGTTCATTATCATCACCCTGTTTAGACTATTACCAGGAACTATTTTTCTTCCTCATAATAATTTTTTAATAACATTCTGTCCATAAACATCTGAGCCTTTATTTCACAAGTTGATTAAATGTTGTGTAGAGAATAATGTGAATACTTTCTGGCCATGCGTACAGATGGGTCATTGTATTCCCATGGCTTGGATTCTGCTCTTTAACATTTGAGCGTGATAACCCCGCAAGGAAAGCAATTTTCTAAGAAGCTTGCGTCTCGTATATAGTCAACAAATGTCATAATCATAGCTGTTTCAAGCACATTGTCATGTAATGATTCTCATCATTTGTGTTTTGGGGTCTTGGAGCAATTATAGCCCTTAGTTACACAGAGAATGGAAAAAACAGGTCATTTGTCAGCATAATTGTTCTCAGTGTGGTATCCAAGGCACATTTCCACCACTACTATTTTCAGAACTTGCTGGATACTGTGAATATGGCTTATCCTCATCTTTTTGCATCTTTTTTTGTTTGTGTGTTTTGTTTTGTTTCGTTTTTTTTTTTTTTTTTGTATGTGTGTAAGTGACTACATTGACCACCATCTAAATAAGGAACAGATGGGTGATGGTTTTCTGGCCACGTCTGATGATGTGTGATGGTCAACAAGGAAAAAAAACAGTCAAGACCAGTCATCTTCTCCGGTCAGATTGAGGGAGTCTTGTTAAATGATTTAAGTCAATGGGGGAACTCAGGATGGAGTCTGAGGATAGAGAGATAACGGCAGATGTCTTCCACAAGATTCCAACCTTCTGTGGAAACTGATATGCAGGTGCCAAGAAACGTATTCTCAGCAGGATGACGGATGCACAAAAATGCAGCTTTGAGGTCATGTCTTCTCCAACGATCTGCTCAGGGAAATTAGCAGACTTTATAGACGAAAAAGAATAAACTTTTTGTTAGAAATACTTTTGCTTTCATTGTGTCATAACGTTCAGAAGTTTGTGGACACGTACTTATCCATTATTTCTTCTGAAATCAAAAGTATTAATAGGGTGTTTGTCCCCTCTTTACTGCAGTAGCAGCCTCTACTTTTCTAGGAAACTTAGGACTAAATGTTAGAACTGTTAGGCTGTGAAATGTTAGGCTGTGAGGAAATGATTATTTTCAGCCACAAGAGCATTGGAGAGCTTTATTCCCCTCTAACCAGTGCTGGCTATAGATCATGGTGACCTTAGGCTTGTGTAGGGCTGCTCCAGTGTTTTGTTCTGTCTAGTGCTTTTCTATGAAAAAACATGACAGCAATAGATGCACTTTAAAGAAGCTGAACTTTTGAGCTACATTTGAACATTTGCGAATACAGTAAAAATGCCAAAGTAAAAAAGGAAACGCCAGTACTGTCATAGACAGAGTGTATTTTGCTGTCAGAGCATAACCCAAAATCTTTATTTTTTAGAAGAAAAAAGTTCTTTTTTGATGCAAGTTAATAAAACATGATGTATTTCTAAGTAATTTTGGATCACTTCTTTTGGACTATTGGAATATAAAACTGGAGATACAAACAAGGACAATTTGGTGGGGCTGTTATGTAGATGCTGAGGTCTGATGGGCCCACAGACCTAAAAGCCTATACTATGAATAGTAGAAGATGCCTTTATCCTGATTCTGCATTCTTCGCAATGCACTACACAGCATGACATTTTGATTGATGTTATTGGCACATTGCTGCATTTTCCAGTAGCATTCTTTTGTGTTACGGATTCCCACCCACTAAGAAACAGATGGTAGGATGAATTCATGCCCAAAGCGCATATGCATAACATCATTATGTTTTATATTGTTAAAAGTCAATCTTGTTAAGATTTCTATTTAATGTCATGCTAATCAATGTCATTCAGAAGCTGAATAATCGTAAAAAACTATGCAAATGTTATAGATTAGTACCTGGTTTTGGTGCACGATAAGAAGAACCATTTGAATGCATAAATGGTCCTTCACTTGGAAAACCTAATGGACAATGTACACTATATGGACAAAAGTTTTGGGACACAGTTTTTCAGGGTTTGGGCTAGGCCACTTACTTCCAGTGAAGGGCAATCTTAAGCTTCAGCATACCAAGACATTTTGGACAACACCATGCTTCCAACTTTGTGGACACAGTTTGGGGAAGAACCTTTTTTATTCCAGCATGACTGTGCCCCCGTGCACAAAGCAAGCTCCATAAAGACATGGTTGGATGAGTTCGGTGTGGAAGAACTTGACTGGCCCGCAGAGAGCCCTGACCTCAACCCCATCCAACACCTTTGGGATGAACTGGAACGG
>JBBPCZ010000019.1:11265963-11282111 GCA_037974445.1 Brycinus macrolepidotus | reverse complement strand
ATTTGCCTTTCCATCTTAAATGGTGTAACATTACATTCTGCACAATTTAAGGTGGAATAAAAAATTTCAGCAAAATGCTGGATGCAAACCTGTGTACAAAGTTAGCAACAGAATAATAACTATGCTCTTAATAAATCAGCTAAACCAACAGTATGTCCCAAAACATTTTTTGACTTTAGCTTACTTTTATGTCATTGCTGCTTTCTAGTCAGACTCATCTGTCTGCTTATCTGACTAATGTTGACTTACATACACGTATACATGTGTAAAGCTATTAAAAACTGCATTAAAAGAGGCAAAAAGTATGTTTTGGGTCAGCCCAAATTTGACCAAAATGCTGTATATCCCCTAATAATGTTTTTGAATATGGATTTGAAAAGGACAACAGCTTATGTATAACATACTTTATATATAATGTAAAGAAAATGTATGAAAATGGTATATGATATATAGCCATTTATCTGCTCAATAAGCATTTATGTTTAAAAAAATCAGCGTTTAAACAATATCATGTGATTTCATGAGTCTGTTAACTTGAAGAAGTTCAGTACCATCCAGTTCCTGATTCAGTTCATCAGTCCTTCATTAAATTAAACCAGTTATTGTGCTAATGAAATGTTGACCCTTTTTGACATAAATAGTTCAAGTGAACTGGAATACAATGTTACATTCAAATGACAATTACAGGGTTTCTAGTTTAGGGAAATAAGACTTCGCTACTTTGGTAACAATGTATACAAATGACAGAACAACAAATACAAGTGACAAACATTCTTAAAATCATCATCTCCAGCCCACATGTTTTCTTTAATAATATTGTGTCTTTCCAGCCACACTGCGTCAGTTTCTGACTCACTTCTGGAGCTAAAGGAGCAGTATTTTGGGGGATGTTTTGGATTTGTGTATTGTTCAGATGGGCAGACCTCTGTGCTCCTTTCATACACACACATTCACACACGCACACACACACGCGCGCACACACACACACACAGATATACACACACAGTCACTTCCACACAGACACACATAGACAATCACTCCCACACAGATACACACACACAATCACTCCCACACAGACACACACACACACACGCACACACACACACAGACAGACACACACACACACACAGACACACACATACACACACACACATACACACACACACACACGGCTACTGCGTCACCACTCTGACTGAAACAAAACACCAGCAGCAATCTTCTCTCTCTCTCTCTCAGTCTCTCTCTCTCTCTCTCTCACTCACTCACTCACTCTCTCTCTTTCGCTTACTGAACCATGGTTTAATTTGTACTCATTTCGTAATAATTTTACCAACCAAGTTCTGATTTTTTTGTGAAACATATATTGAATGTAAGATCTGCTAAACAGAAAGCAGAAGTATTTTAAAGTATTTTAAAAAGATGATATTTCTTTTATAATGCCTTATTAACAAAATTGTTGCCAGTGCTAGGTGTAAATCCAGCCATATACACTACATTAGTAATGTTTCTTAAATTCAGCCTTTTTTAGCACACCAATTGCCTGGTGAAATGTGTTTCATAAATTGTTCCTGACTGGAGAACTAGTAACCATCCAGTAACTCGAGCACATATAACCTCTGTTACAATTCCGTGGATTTTAAAGGTGATCAGAATCTGTAATCTGTCCGCATAGCTGTGCTCCTATATAACATTTGTGTTCTGTGATTGAACACTAATCAGTGTGGCGTTTTAGTTCAGAACTGTTACATAACTGTTGCTGTCATATCCATTTTTCCTTTAACGCCATTTACAAACACCAGCTGCCATTTTCACTGCATGAACATTACATAATGAATGGACCAACAGAACTGTCCAAACTATCCAAAATCCATAATGACCTGGGAAAAAAACCTTGTTCCATAAATATAAATTAAGTTTTGTTCAAAGTTGTTTTTTTTTTATGATAGTGATGATCTTGGTCTGAATGAAACATGCCACCAATAGATGAAGATTATTTTCTATTGAAAAAGCACAGACTCCACTAGCACACTTCCAATGGCAGCACACAGATGTAACAGTATGTGAGCTGATGTCAGTCACTCTCCGTGGTGCTGAAGTCTGCCATCTGTTCTGCTTCGCTCTGCACTCTTCTCTTTTCACGCTCTTGTGAAACTATATTGAATTTAAGTTGTAAATGAGGGGCCTGTTTGAAATGATGGTTTAAAACACTTATTGTACATGGAATTTTAAGCCTTTACTGCATGCCAGAGCTTTGGGCCCACCCTCAGACTTTTTAAAAAAAGAAACAATATGCTGCTCTTTTAAAATTTTATTACAAGAAAACATTAGAAATGCTTAAAACAAATGTATCTGACTGGTTTTTAGGTGTAACATAACAATAGACACTGCAAGTGCGATTTAATGGATGTGAAAGCTTATGTATGAGTTAAATCAAAATAACCACCCCCTTGCCTTTATCACAGCAGCACAGATTCACGGCATCCTTTCTAGCAATTTTTGGAAATAACTAATGTCCAAACCCTCCCAGCACCTTTTTATGCACGCAAACAGTTCTCATTTGCTGCATGCTCATTTCGAAACTTGTTGATCCAGCTCGTCCTATGCCATCTCAATGGGAGAGAGATCTGAAGACTGGGGAGGCCAAGACATAATTCTCAAAACTTTTTGCTTTTCTTTGGACTGGATATAATTTTGGCACAATTTTGAAGAATGCTTGGGATCATTATCCTGTTGAAGAATAAACTTTTGACCAATGATACGAAAGGAAGGTTGAAGAATTGAGTGATACTTTTCTTTTTTCATGATCCAACCCAAAGTGAATGTCAGTGCACTAAAGACAGACCTGATATGTCTCTTCAAAATGAGTGGTTTGAGCCTTTGTGGCTAAATAATGTGTTACTACAGACTATAAAATATTGAAAACCAGTTGATTACATTTTAAGTATTTCTAATGTTTCCTTGTAAAAAAAAATTTGAAACAGCAGTGTATCATTTAGTTTTTAAAAAACCCAAGAGTGGGCCCAAACTTCTGGCCTGTAGAGTAATTATTCAACTAAAGTAATCAGTGTACCATACCCTTAATGCTTTAAAAGGAGAAAGGGGTGATCCAGTGCAGTCATCGCTATTCTGGATGTCATTACTGAGTTCATTGGCAGGATAATGTTCAGTCACTACTAATGTTGGGTGATATATTGTCTTATATATCCCTGATATACAGCTTTTAGTGTCACAGTGATATTGGGTTTTAGTTTGAGGTATTGATGGTGTCATGCGAGAGCCCTTGGTGAGAGTGAACCAAAAGAGTTTTTGCTAGCCGGTACTCTTTATTGCTTATTAAAGAGTGAGGGGAAATGTCCTGTGAGGTGTGAGTGAGCAAAGTCCCTCCTAGGGTCGGGGAGAGCATGACAGCCTGATGGCGACTAAGTGGGGACGTTATCCAACAGCTGACGAATTTGGGTGAATCACCAGGGACACAGGGAGAGAGAGAGAGATGAGTGAAGGGCTTCATCCAGGTTCTCTTCTTTTGTTCTTGGCGTGCAGCCCTTCCATGCCAAGCTGGTGACCTCCCCAGAGTGTGATTGCTGCTCGACTCATCCAGCAGCTGTATGCATTTTCTTTTGTCCCCGCCCTTCATGGACGTGCTGGCATTGCTTACATCACTGTCCGGGGTGCTAAACGAGGTGCTGATAGCTGTGGACCACAACAGATGATTGAAACCCAATGGCAAAACATGTCACTGCTTGTTACTTTATATTGTTTAGATAAAATAGTTTAAAAATGGAAATGTGGTTTCTGTCTGGTTAACATTCTCAAAGCTGTGTGAGAGTCCGTTTAGTTTTATTTTAAGAGAAGCAGAAATAAAATAAAACAGTCTAACATAAATGTTGCCAGTTTTGTTCTCAGGCCTACAGTACCAGACTCTGAAAAATCTAAAATCAGCAGGTGAGCACTCATGGTGTACATAATTGTGAGTGTGTGACCTACTAAAAAAAAGTCAGGAACAAAACTGTAGAACTCACTATGTATGTCACAAAATGTGCATTTAACTGTGCACTTAAGAGCATGCGCCCATCATTCAGCTGCTCTGTCATATTCACAGATGGGGTAGTGAAGGGATGGCTGGCCTGAGGCATTGGAGGGACTTCACATCGTCCTTGTGACTGACAGCTTGTGTGCCTGAGGCAGGAATGTTAATAAACCTGTCAGTGAACGTAACCTTCCAAAACACTGTTTAGAGACCAGCCCTTTTATGGCACCACGAGAGTGCCAGTGGACGACTTATAGCTGTAAGTTTATCTGATATGTGCCTTTGCCTCCACTGTGTTGGCACAACGTGCAGCAAATTAAGTGCACTTTGTTTTGAATTGTTTTGAACGCTGGTGCAGGAAGATCATTTGTTCATTGTGTGTACCGTATTTTTAGGAAAATTCATGCTACTGTGTGATACCTACTCTGTGCAGTCTTGGAATAATAAACGTTCACATGTCTTTTAATGCATCATATGTCCAAAAGTATCCAGACACACTTTAATGAATGAATTTAAAATTTTTAAGGTGTAGTCATTACTCACACAGGTATGTATAGTCGGACACAGAGCTTGTACAGTTTCCATAGAAAGGCATGACTAGGGGGCTATGAAACGCTCCAGCATCGAGCAGTGGAGCAGGGAAACTTTGTTCTCTGGAGGGATGCAGCACCATCCCGTACCTTTGGACTGGTGTTTGTGTTCCAGAAGTAATCATCAACATCAGTACCTGACCTCACTAATCCTGTCATGGCTGAATGTAATCGTATCCTCACAACAATGTAGTGTAAAGCTTTCCCAGAAAAGGAGAGGCTGCTACTGCAGCAAAAAGGGGGGGAGCACCCTCCTTATAATACCCTTGATATCAGAAGAAACGCTGGATGAGCGAACCTTTGAACATGCAGTATAGCAATCAAATGATCATGTACACTCATAACTTTTAGCTCAATTTTGCCTATAAGATTAGAAATTCCAGCATTTAACAGAGATTATATTTTAGGTAATTTAAGTTACTGTCCTTTTTAGGTCGACTTAGCAGTTCCACCAGGCTCTTGATTCAGCTAAGAACTGGCCCAATGATTAAATGTGCATATATGTGTGTGTGTGCGCGCGTGTGTGCGCGCGTGTGTATAGGTGTGTAAATTTGTGTTTACCTAGTTTTTACAAGCGAATTACAGTTATGTAAAATGTTAGATGTTTTTTGACTATATAGTTTTGAATATAATTTTTTTTGCATTCTAGCACTAAATCATGAACGTAATAAAAGTTTAAGCTTTGTTCTGTTTAATTGGTTCTGTTTAATTGTTTATGAGTGTAATCGTTGAACTTCAGACTTCAGAAACATTGTGTTTTACGTTGTTTTATGCTGAGAATATCGCAAAAAATAGGTAAATGTGAGAGGCATTGTCATACTAAACTGTAGTCAGCTTTGTGTAAAAAGTGTTTAAAATTATTACACTGTAAATGTATAAACATTTTTTTTAAGTTAGTAACCAGGCTGCCTAAAATATTTCATTTGGACTTCAGATACTACATTAATAGAATTTAAGAATTAAATTTGTGTTCTGTTTACATACAATTACAACTACTTTTTTACTGTGGAATATGGGCACCTGAAATAAAAATTATGTATAAATATAAAACTCATAAAACTCTAGTATTAGAATAAATACAAATAACATTAATAAAATAAGTAGTCGCTTTATAGTCATTGTCCAGTACCATAGCAGCTAATCAGTACTTTATAAATCATATGGGCTTCTGATAGAATTTAACACATCCGCTTGGCTGATGGCATTGAGGAGAAATCAGGACCCAGTTTTTGAACCTGCTTACAAGAAATCAACTAATTTGTTCGTAATTTGTTTGTAAATTGTTTATTTTTACTGCATTTATGTTTATGTCCATTGATTCATGTCATATAGCATTACATAAATGAAAACACACTCATTGCCAGGATGATTCATTTAACCAATGTGTTTAGGTGCCTTAGACTTTTGCTTAGTGCTGTAAAGCTCCCTTTAAACTTGCGAACTGGTTTTAATATTTTTAGTCCGGTGTTTTCTGATGATATGCTCTTTTTATTGTTGTTTATTTTGTTACTTTGTGTAAGGGGATTTTATTACTAGGGGAGTGATTAGCTGACTTTTAGATGAAAATCAAGGTTTTTTTTGCCGAGTTAGAAGATTCTCAGTTGGGGGCAACTGTAGTCGTCTGAGTGTGTGCGTCACGGAGTCACCTCCTGCTCTGCATAACAGGAAGCAGATGGGGAAAGTGGGCTTTGAGCTCTCACTGCCTTCACTAAACCATCTGCCTCTTACATTATGCGTCCAAGCTCCAATCTCTGTGGAACAGACAGTGTGGACCCCACACTTGTTCTCTCTCTCTCTCTCTCTCTCTCTCTGTCTCTCTCTCTCTGTCTCTTTCTCTCCCCCCTCTCCCGTGTGTGTGTGTGTGTGTGTGTGTGTGTGTGTGTGTGTGTGCGTGTGTGTGTGCGTACGTGTGTGAACCCCTGTTGGAGTTGGAGCCCCAGAGCACAGCTGCGAGGCAGAGAGCCCTCAGAAGGCTGCAGGAATATTGACAGGCCCTCACAATAAGAGCTTATTTATACAGGAATTGAATTAATCAAAGCTTTTGTATCCATTTGCCTCTCACCACCCCCTCTCTTCAAATGGCCCCTTTCGCTGAGCACAGAAATCAAAGTGAAGAAAGAAAAGAAAAAAAGGGCAAAGCAAAGCTGTCAGTGTTAATGGGCTTTTTTTGCGTGTTTGATAGACCCCCCAGCTTGTTTGAGGCATTTGGTATCGATTGACAACCTCATTAAGTTATTCTAAATGAAATTAGAGATAATTAACATTAGGACACCTGGGCCTTTGCTTTGAATTTTTTCAGTGTGCTCTTTTAGAGTTTTTTTTTTTTTTTTTTTTACATAATAGAAAACCTTAAAGGAAGAATTCAGAGTAGAAAAATATTTAATTAAATGTTTCAAAACCTGTGAAAATACATTTATCAGCCCTGAAAGAGAGCGGTCGTGTCTGGCTATTTTCAAATGTCATTTCCGAGTAAAAGGTGAGGAGAAACTGGATGAATTACTGGTTGTGTATCAAACCAGGAGATGATTCAGCTCTGAAGTATCATTCTGACAGCATGAGAAGCCTGCTCCCTCCATAACTATCTATAATCTCAGCACTTTCATACAACAGAAACGGTCTATTGATTCTCATCCACTAACCCATCGCCTTCACATGCACAGACACCAGACACATCCTTTCCACTAAGCTGAAACAGACAAAAGAGCTCTGGAAGATGCAGGACTAATGCTTTGTTGCTCCTTGAATAAAACCATGTCTCTAGAACCTCACCACAAAATATCATTATTTCCAGTTTTTAGTGTTCATTCTACACAGCTGTTATTGTTGCAACACAATCCAAATGTGCAGTGCAAACACATTTACACAGCTGGTGTTAAAATCAGCTGTCATAAAGAAGATTATAAGGATGTATTCAGAGCTTATTGACTTTTGCACTTCTGATCTGTGTGAGCATGTGTCAGACAGGATTGATGCTAAATCAGGGTGTCATTGTGGCTGCATTTCTGCATATTCAGGAGTCTCCAGTTATCATTCGGCAGTTTAACTTGGCTGGACTACTGTATGCAGAGCCAGTCTCTCAGTCTGAGTCTGTCTGAGTAATCTATTCCAAAAACACAGCATAACTAGCAGTGGGACAGCAGTGACTGATCAGTCATTATCAGCTGCTCAGCTATTTGTAAAGAGAGCAGCTAAATTCAAAGATTCTGTGAAAATACAGAAAGAGAATGTTTAGGAAATATGCACTCGTTTTTTTTGTCGTACACTCTTTTATATATGCTGTTCATTTATTTATGATGTTTATTTATTATGTATTATTTATTATTCATTTAATTTGTCTTCTTTTTTATGATTTGTTTTACTTGTCTGTAAGGTGTTTTTGAGTGCCTTGAAAGGCACCTTTACATTTTTTTTTATAATTATTAATAATAATAACAATAATAATAATAATAATAATAATAATAATAATAGTTATTATTATTGTTATTTTCATTTTTGCCAAATGGCCTTCTAATTATTTGTTTCCAGTAAAGTATAAATGTAGCTCAAATATTAATTTAAATAAAATTAACAACAACAACAACAACAACAACAACAATAATAATAATAATGCATAAATGTGTCCATCAGGTTTCTGACTGTAACAGAGACCAGTAGATGTCTTTAAAATATGCAGTATCAACATGCCAAATTGCAGTCTAATCGTTGCCAGTTCATCAATAAAGTCTTTTTCGCTACAGCTCTACTTACAGCATAACTCTAATAAAGCTATGCAGTGAGGGTTTCCTCTTTGAGCCCCGCTCAGCAGTGTAGCCAATCTGAACATGACAAATGACCTCTACCCACTGGCAGAATCCAGTGAGGAGCACGCTGCTTATTCCACACCCTGACTGTTTCCGCAGACCAACAAATGCTCTGCTAATAACTACTGATAAAATGCTGCAGAGAGAAGAAATTTCAACAGCGGTGCAGTCACGCTGTAGAATAAACCACCACTTAACTGATGAATAATGCATTGTTGGGGAACAGCATTTTATTGGGGAAATTACAGGTCTTCAATAGACTCACATCAGTGTTGGCCCATAAAAGAACGTCTTGCAGGTTTATCTTCCTGACTGCTCCCTCGCTTTTCTGCTTAGAATGCTTCATATGTACTCCCTTAGCATAAGCATTTGCATTTTGTTCTTCCAGACATGCATAATGTCTGTGCAGTGCATACATTTGGCTCACTTAAAAATATATGAAATATGCATTTCTAAAAGCCATTGCAGGATAAGAGGGGAATGTGCAGAATGTGACTGAGGTTGTCTGCAGCTTTGTCAGCTACTTTTCCGCCACTGGGATGTACTCAATGGGACTACTTTCCTGCTATATTGATTTTTGCCCCTCATAACATATATTTCTCATATTTTCTCCTAGTAAACTCTCCATTGATTTTCTTGTTAGATGGGAGGCATCTATAGGTGCAGCACTAACCCCAGTTACCTTCGGCATATAATGACCCCAGTGCAGTGAAGGATTCCATCACAGAGGAACATTATTACCACTGCACTATAGGGTGATGATCCGGTCTTTGTTATGTATTTAGGTGCTTAGACTCAACCTCTGGTCATGGAGAGTAAAAGACAAGACTAGGCTGCACGATATGAACAAATATTAGTATTGTGATTCAACTGCTACATACTGTGATTGTGATGCCTGTCAATATATTAAATGGTTCGTATTATCATTTTTCAGAAATTTAAAAAGGCTTGCAATATGTTATTGTTTCAAAATGTACATTCACTCCCCCATCCATGAAATTTATGAAAACTAAACTGCAAAAACAACCCATTATCAAAACAATATATATATATATATATATATATATATATATATACACACATATATATTTAAGTTACAAAACTACACCATAATGAAAACAGCCTGTTTAATTCTACGGGATAAATGAGATTTGATCAGGTAAGAATGATCCTAGCCACACTCACCTAGAGCTATGACTGGTCGCCCTGGCAGAAACACTGTGACTGGTTAGGGGCTCATTTGCATAATCCAGTCTTCTGCTATATCTGTATTGCAAAGTCCAGTATCGCAAGAACAATTAACAGACAATATATTGGCCAACCTTAGACAAGATGTTGTTTTGTTAACAGTGCATGGGTTTCTTGTGGCTACTGTGTTTCTGGATTAATAGTTCACCCTGAGCGTTTTCACTACTATCTGATGCAGCGGAGGCAAAAGTTATTTAAAGAAAGTCACTTTATGTCAGGTTTGAATCTGAATGTTCCTTTATTTCTCCCTAGCTACTATTAGATAATGGGTCAATCATCATTTAAAAGCCCTTTGTGAGGAATAATTAAGTGTCAGTGTATTGAAGAAGAATATTTGATTGCTAAATTGTATTGTAGTTATAATTTTATCATCTAGGCTGTTATTTGGTTCCTTTGTTTCATTTGTATTTCCACATACAGGTTGTAAAAGCCCACTCCATTATGGCAGTTTATACTGCTATGCTACTAGCTGATCGTTATAACTTATATTTGGAGTCTAACTACTGGTCTTCATTGTCTTAAACTGAAAATCATATATTCATGTTGATATTTTCCTATATTTTGCCAGCGACCTGAGCTCATCACATTCCCTCCATGCACTGGCAGACGTTGGACTGGATGCCAACCAGTGTGGTTTCTCTGGCTCACACTGTATGCCTGTTTATAGTTGCGGTGTTCTTCCAATCAAGGCAGGATCCTTTAATCATGACATGCCATATCTGGACGGTGTGAAAACCTGTGTCAGGAGAATTGGAACACTATTTCTATTGATCAGAGCGAGGAGGTGAAATATCATCTCCCTTATCTTCAAGTGCGTAATGCTGCCCTGCAGGTGAAGAGAGTGGAGGCTGCTATTCTTGCAAAAAAGTTTTTTTCCAGTTTCGTACTGATATATGCACATGTAACAATTCCTGAATTATTCATAAAGCTCCCTCAAGCTGCGGAGTGAAACCCATGACCAAACAGTAGACAGTGCTAAACCACCGTGTCTGACTTCTGCCATTTTGTTTAGTTTCGATAAATCATCCCTGAGCTTGTCACTGCTATAATGTTTCTAGTTTGCATAATTTTATTTTGTTCTGAGGTCCCAGATTCCCTAACTTCTTTGTCTCTTTCTGTAGGCATTTGGCCAGGCCTACTCTAAGCAGCGTAAAGTGGCAGAGGATGGTGAGACGAATGAGGAAACACTGCTGCAGGAGTCAGCCTCCAAGGAAGCGTACTATATGAGCCGTATGCTGGAGCTGCAGTCGGAGCTCAAAGTGAGCCGCTCTGTGGCCTCCAACGCTCAGGCTGAGACCGAACGCCTCAACACGCTGCTCCAAGAGCTAAGAGAGGTCAGTTCCACACCCACAGTCAGAATCAGTTTTATTTTGTATTTTACATAGAAGGAATATGGTAAGCCTCATGCCCATTGATCTCGGTATAGGCTCCGGTTACCTGCGACCCTAGTGAGGATTAAGCGGTTACAGAAAATGAGTGCGAGAGAGTGAGTGAGGAATGTGGTCAGTGTCTTGTTTAACATATAGCTCACTAAACAAACTGAGCTAAAAAGCTAGAGTATTATAGGGCACTTTCTTATTTACTTGTATTGTTTATGTGGTTTTATGTACCAAAAACAGTCAATATTCTTTTTTACATGACCATTTTCCAACCCTCTTTTATACCTTAGAATGAAATAAGATGTTTTGTTAATGTCATTAAAGACTGAACTTTTGCTCTTATTGGCTTTTCTGTGTTTTTGCCTTGGCCAAAAAAGCAATCCAGGCTGAAATGTACCAAACAAACTGTTTGGGGCTGAAATCCTTAGGGTCGTCGTAAAAATACACCCGTTAAGGTGTCTGCATCCTTGGAAAGACTCTAATGATACCTTTGTTTCCTTCCTCCTGCATATGTTGATAATCTGCTATACTGTGTGCACACATGTACAGTAAATTCTTATTGTATGCTTTTGTATGAATGTTTAGGTCAGGGAGTCAGGGCTACACCGGGGTCATCCGTAGTGCATTCGTATGTGTGTTGGGGTGAATGTGTACGTGTGTGTGTCAGCAGTCATCAGAGGCAGAGGGTGGTGTCGGGGTCAGAGACTGTCGCCATGGTCCATTGTAGAGGGCAAATCCATTGCTAAGCTGGGGAATAAGAGGAATGGCCTGAGGTCGGCATAAAGACACTGCACACACATATGCACACACACACCCACACACTCTCTAGACCTGCACGTAGCTCTCAGATAGCTCGAACGGTAAATGTAAATAGAGAACATACAGTAAATGCATGTCCTCAGATACCCCCAGATACCCTCGTTATTTATGAAATAATGATGACTAGCTTATTATGTATAATCTGCACATTGTATGGAGAGCTTCTTTTACAAAGTGTCATTTCACTTTAAAACATTACAAATTTACCCTTAAAAAAAATGAGAATACTGTATTTTGAGTAAAAAAGATGCCTTCAGGTGAAAATTATTTTATTTATTGCGGATGAGAGGTTTCCTCCAATGTTTTGTTTACTGCTGATGATTAAATGCTGATATTTATTATTTGTTTTGCACTATTAGCGTTTTCTTGTTAAAATAAACGCTAATATATAAATATAAATATATATATAAATATCTCAGATATTTATAAAAGTCAGCGGCCTCAGATACACTTTTCAGCACTCATTTGGATACGGTGTCAGGAATAACCCCCTGCCTGTCAACACTGCATTTGGCTTTGTGGTTTATTAATAAAGAAGATTTGTTAACTAATTAGAAGCTCAGAAGTAGAAACTGACTGAGCAAAACAATCTACCAACTTTGTTTGTTTAGTCACTGGCTGCTAGGTAGCCTAACTGCTGAGCAGTTTTTTTCGTGGGACATAAAGAACTACTAAAACTCACCTGCAGGGATTAAAAAGTATTTTATATTAATGACTCAGAATTATTAAAAACTCAGAATTATCCAGTCCTTTTAGGCCTTTGGTGAAAAAAAAATACATGTCTAATTTTTGAAGTTCACTTTTGTAGTTTATTTTATATAATTATATTTGTTATATTTAAATATTGTAATGCTAAATAAATAATCAATAATCTTAATAATAAATAATAAAATCTTAAAATGCCCAAGCAAGCTCTCCCATTGGTCAGGCCCTCTGGATCTGGACTGAAGGCCTATAATAACCACAGCTCCACCCTTGCAGTTGAAGCTGAGGTTATATGGAGTGTTTCAGTCTGGGCTGCTTTTTGATCCTGGCACAGTACAGATCAATCAGAATAAAGGTTGTTTACATATACCTGAGAGGTTAAAAGACAGACTGGAAAGATAGTAATGTAAAATGCAATTATGGCGGGTTTTGGTACATAAATGGCATGAATGAAATTTAGGGAAAAAAATAAAATTCTCCTACACTAGAAAATCTAGTGGCTTACAGGACCTCAGACATAACATGAGGGTAAATATGACCAGGGGTGTGAACTAACAAGGTAAGAAAGGCCGATTTTCAGACTGACTGACATTTAAAAATCCCAATATTTTATAGAATATAATATGCGTTGTTTCCATTTTGATGTCTTATCTGTCATATTGAAGGAAACAGACCGCTGAACTGTGTGGTATGTTGATTTTTCAGCAGTATACAATAGTAGACCCCTGATACAGAGACAATTCACTGCACACAGTACTGAGAGAAACACAAACTACTGTATACTACTGAGCTGTGTTGTATACTGGCTTTCCAGTAGTGTACAGTAGTGTGTGTTTCCTCACAGTATTGTGGGTTGTGAATGGCTCTGCAGCAGGGGCTTCCTGGCTCTGTTCCTTTCTGGGTGAAGTCCAGCATGTGCTGCTGCACTGCTTTTGACCCCCGGTGTGTGTGGAGCCACTGATTACCAGTGCTACAGTAGTGCCACGCAGGGTGATAATTGGTCAGTAATCCTCTGGACCTCGTATCCAGCTCATCAGTACTGGCCTCTGTGGCAGTGCTGTGAATGTGCATTGAGACAAAACATCCTCCAGCAGAGCTGCAGCATTGTGTACAGTAATCAATAACACTGCTCACTTTTCAAGGTCGTCCGTGAGCACGAGCAAAACAGTATGTTAGCCTGAAGTATGACTAACTTTTGATATTTTCTTGAAGTTTATAGATTTTATGCATTTGTGTGAATGTCTGTATGTCAGAAAAGGTAAAACTAGCTTTAAGACATTTCTTTAAACGGTAGACTGAAGATGTTATCACCGTAGAGTTCGCATGAACGCACTTCTAGGGCATGTAAATGATAGGCGGTTCATAAATATTCCTTACTTTTAGGAACCATAATTAGACATGGCACCGGTCTGATATCATGAATCTGTATTGGGCCAGTATCAGCAAAAATGCTGGATCGGATGCCAGAGAGGAAAAAAAGAGTGAATCTGATACAGGCTTGTTAAAAAATGTTGCCTGAAATAGCAAGCACTCACGTTGTGTGATGTCACGTTGTTAGCTGTATATGTCTTCCTGTGAGGCAGTGTTCGAGTACTTGATGAGCATGATGGCCTATTTTTAGATGCTCTTTATTTTGGGGCAAGATAATAAAGGCAGAATTTATGATTTTGGTCCCGTCAGCCATTTTTAATTTTAGATTTTTAAAATTCATGTCTACTAGTATCGAACTGTATTTTTTATAAATGTAGCTACTTTAATGAGCTCTGCCCACCCTCTGCACAATCATGTCATATGTTACTGAAGGCATGTTTCCTACTGAATATAACCAAAATCAGTATGTCTGTTATGTTTGTACTAATGTCAACATAATTTTGTACTAATAGTATAAAAAAAAGTATATAACAGTATATAAACCAGAGAAAGAGATCTTTCTGTCTCAGCCATCTCCATGTCTTTACTGGCCCTGGCTGGTGTCCCACTTCTGTTCAACACACACACACACACATTAAAGTCTGGGTCAGCACTTCCGTGCGTGTGTGTGTGTGTGAGGATGTGTGTGTGTGAGAGGATGTGTGTGTGTGAGAGGATGTGTGTGTGTGTGTGTGTGTTCCTCTGTGTGTATTGGGATCTTCAGTGAGCACTGGGCTCTCACACTGCGTGTTTGCATTGGTCAGCAGTGTTTTGAAATGCACGGATGGCTTCACGGAGGATTGGGACCATCTCAAAGTCTGTGAACTGCTCCAGCTAGTGGCTAGTGCTTAACCAACAAAAGCCATTTAAATCCTGGTAAATCCTGTAAGACGTGTCTTGTTTTATAAAACTATTTTTCATTAAAATTGGATATACTATTGTGAATTCTATATAACACACACGTGTGTGTGTATGTGTAAATATGTGTGTGTGTATAAATGTGTGTGTGTGTGTGTGTGTGTATATATATGTGTGTGTGTGTGTGTATATAAATATGTGTGTGTATATATATACAGTGTATATATATATATATATTAACTGTATATATTATATATTAACCCCGGGATAGGCTCCGGGTACCCGAGACCCTAGTGAGGAATAAGCAGTTACAGAAAAGAGTGACAACTTCTCACTCTTGCTCTCAGTCTCATTCATACAGCTCATAGATTCTTCTTACTATAGAGGTTCTATGGTATCTGTATCTCTCCACTTTGCTGTTGCTATTGTTAGCTTCCTGCTCAATGAATTATTCATAGGACTCCCACACGCATTGTCCAACATAGCCTACTGAAGGTATTATTAAGTTTGACAACTCTAATTTATATTTCTTTTCTTCCCTTTAGTCTTGTCATAGCATGTGTTTGTTTATAGTCCATGTGTTGCTTAGTGTTTTAGTTCTATCTATTTGTTCATAGTTTTGATCATGTTTTCTACTGTAGCCTGACTATTTTGTACTTTGTGGACAGTCTGTTTCTGCTTGCTCTTTGGTTCCGGCTATTAACCTGGACTTTAGAAAACTCTTTCTTAAATAAACTAACATGTCTACTCCCTCATTACAGTAGCTGAAAGACTCTTGGAAAACTGTGCATCATTACTGGAACAGATGCTGTTTTCCTCCAGCGTCTTCCTTCACTGCTCCAGTTACAAGTTAATGTGCAGCCTTGCGTAAATATAATGCATAAATGATCCATTACCGTCAGCCTCAAACAAACGCAACCAGAGGTAGAAAAATCTTTCTTCTTTACCATGCTTCCTCTCACTGGTTTTTTTTGTCCTTTTCTCCACTGTGTTGAAGAGTAATGAAATGCTGGAGCTGCAGAAGGGCAGGATGAGAGAGGAGATAAAGGAGTATAAGTTCAGAGAGGCCAGACTGCTGCAGGATTACACGGAGCTGGAAGAGGAGAACATCACCCTGCAGAAGCTTGTGTCTACACTCAAGCAGAATCAGGTGAACACACAGACAGGAACACACACACACGCTCACACAGGCCTGTTTTATACACTGTCTAGACATTGGCTGATATATATATATAAGTGCTGGGAACGTTAACGCGTTATTATCGCGTTAACGCATTATTTACTTAACGCCGACAATTAATTTATCGCGCGT
>JBBPCZ010000019.1:11231344-11265863 GCA_037974445.1 Brycinus macrolepidotus | reverse complement strand
CTGCACAAAGCAAACATATTTGTCTACTCCTATGTTGATAAGAGTATTAAAAACAGAATGTTTAGGACAGACTTAAAAGTGCGATTAATCGCGAGTTAACTGTGGCAAACATGCGATTAATCGCGATTAAATATTTTAATCTACTGACAGCTCTAATATATATATATATATATATATATATATTCCTGAAAATAACAGGAATATTCAATTGAAGAAAAAAATCTCACTTCTTTAGAAAATGGCTCAATAATGTTATACGTGGTAGTAAACTCTTGGTAATAGGCTTTCTCTTGAAATTTAGTGAATTTCTTAATAAATTTGGAGTACCAGTCAAAGTCAAAGACTGTAGTGTTTGATGCTATACCACAACAAATGGCACAGATTCAGGAAACAATAATATTGGTATTATAAGTAACACTCTATTTTTTAGAGGAATTTGTCATTCTTAAATGACAAACATACATAAATGCACAAATAAATATATCAGGAAAGACATGTCATGAAACACTATTATGGTAAAACATGGACAATACTAAAAAGAAGTGAGTTTTCAATTTTATACAACACATTTTGTTTACAGTGTTTTAGAGAGATTTAGAATCACTAATAAACATTGCTGTACTTTTTGTGGTTTAGAAAAGGAAACAAAGTGTTTTAGACTGAGAAAGACTAGACATTGCAGTGCTACAGATATTTTTTACTTTCTGTACGATATCCTATCATTATGGGAACATATCATCTACACAAGAAGAGACGATCTGAATACAAGCCAAACTTTACACATTTCCTCCATGAGGTTAAAGAATATGTCACAATTATAAAAATTCTGATAAACAAGAAAATTAATAAAATTCCTTTTAAAAAAATGGAAAGCTCTGCCTCAGGAGTTCAAACAGAATCGACGCTGTGGAGTGTCCCGCTCTGCCATCATCAGTACTCACAGAAATATGGCTCTGCTCTCGCTACATATTTTTCCTTATCTTTTACTTTACTTTTAGCCCAACGGGAAGCTAGTGCAAGGTGGCCAAAAGAGCTCAACTCTGATTGGAAGTTCATAAAATGTCTACATGATTGTGATTGAGAGTGATTGAAAAATGCTCATGTTCCCACTCGATTATGCGTGATTGGCTGATTGGAAAACCTCTACATTCTGAAATGTCACCTTCAGCGGTGATTTATATCCACCCATGGAGATCCAAGTTCCTGGCTTAAAATTTGGTTCAGACAACGGATCTCATCAAGAGCATCCTTCAAACAGTTAGTCTGTTACTTCTCACAGGTGAATAACCTGCCCACCTATGCGTTATCAATGTAGGAATCAATTATTTAATCCTGCCTAGTTACAGAAATCACAGTATGTTGCAAATTTGACATAAAAACCTGACTGGTTCTTTGCAAAGGCTATTTCAGAAACAGGGGCTATATCAGTACCAAACGTTCACCATTGTTCATTTAATGTCTTCAGTCTATTTGTAATGTTTTAATAGGGTTGAGGAGTATTTATAAATAAATAATCATACAGCTCTATTAACCTTACATTCTCCTTTCCCACAACTTCTACCCTCAGGTGGAGTATGAGGGTTTGAAGCATGAGATCAAAGTCCTGGAGGAAGAAACGGTTCTGCTCAACAGCCAACTGGAGGACGCACTGCGTTTGAAGGACATCTCTGAGGGTCAGTTAGAGGAAGCGCTGGATGCCCTAAAGAGTGAGAGAGAGCAGAAGAACAATCTGAGGAAAGAACTAACCCACCACCTGAGCCTGAGCGACTGTGTGTATGGAGCCAGCACACACATAACCATCTCTGCTGTAGAGGGATTCAAGTTCACAGAGGAAGCTACCATTAATGGCACCTCAGCCTCGGGTTCCAGTCCCAATAATGAGGACAGTAATCGGTGTAATGGGTGTAATGGTCATGGGCCAAAGATGAACGGTGACTACCACTGGCCTGGAGGGAGAAAGGGAGAGAGTCTGCACCCCGTGTCCGACCTGTTCAGTGAACTCAACCTGTCTGAGATCCAGAAACTCAAACAGCAGCTCTTACAGGTTAGTTGCAAGTGGAAAGATCTAGATTCTCCTTATTTTAATGTAATCTACTCAATGATATTTGAAAAATAAAACAGCATATTGGACTGATCATATGTTGAACAAGGATTAAGTCTCATCTACTACATTTCTAGTTCAAAAGTTGCCTTTTGAAATTGTTTTTTACTCTAGGCTTAGGCTTAATCTGTGTCTTGGAAACTAGTCTGTAGTTATTGAACATTGAGTCATATATAAATCTTTAAGTGTCATTTTCACTAGTATGGACATGGTACAAGTTTGTAATTTTACAGCTGGTGTCCCCTGCTGGTTAACCCTCTCACTTGCACTGACATCTCCCGCTCAGACAACCTGCTTGTTTGCTCAAAGGTCATATTATTGCTGGAGGAAGATGAGTAATGAGGATACTCAGATTCTACTAAAGTCTTATTTTGGCTCTTGATTTTCTTGGGCTTTAGCCAGTTTGGTGTCTTCCCCTCGGTCCCTCTTTTACATTCGTTACATTTGGCAGACACTTTTATCCAAAGCAACTTACAATATGAGGAAACACTCAAGTTTCAGGACAGTGTGAGAACCAGAGTTCAGAGTGCTAAAATCTTTATGTAGGAGTAGTGCAAGATTTTAGATAGTTACATCCAGAACTTTGTTTCATTGCTACAATTTAACTTGGCCTAGTTCAAATTGTGATCACCATAAGATCAGTCATACTGATGTTCTCTAATACTGATGCCCAATCTGTGACCGCAAGAGATTTGCTTACTCTCTTCTAACCTCTTCCTTGACATGGCCACTTGGTTTCAGCCCTGTAGAGGATGCTACCTGCAACTCATCCTCTCCAGTAGCTTCTCCTGAAAAGTTACAAAACTTGACAAAAACAATGGAATCACCACACTTGAAGATGTTGACCCAGCTGTTTTATTTCATAGCAAAGAAACAGGCATACAACACATTTTATGTTTAATATAGGCATATTCTGGCCTTGTGAAACATTCCTCAAAGAATTAAATTGCTTTATTTTTAATTACAGGGATATTTTTTCCAGATCAGGTGGAGGACTGTATGTTCTTGCTAGACACTATTAAAGTAGCAACTAAGGGTTCTACTGCAGTCATCCATTCTGTGTGCTTATCCAGCACATCTCCCTAAGATCCTATCCCCTCAATTTGTGAGTAATCATATTGAGCTGGCTTCCTGCTCTGACAAGCAGAAAGCTTGTCGCTCCCTGTTGCGTTACGTTTGGACACTGTAGGCATTCCTCAGACAGACCAGCTGTTCATCTGTTCAAGGGACAAGAATAATGAGCCTTTTTCCCTCTCTGTTAAGGGTAATCCCTACGGCCTACAAGTACATCCAACAGCCAATACTGGGACTGGTGTCTTACCACTCTGCATGGAGAATAGCTGCCTTTTGGGGTTTTGTCTTGCCACTGGGTTTAAATAATGATGGGCAGTGAAGAGTGTTTTACTGGTCATTGACATTCTCCTGGTTCCTGAGTGTCAGTATGGCATGTTTTTTTTGCAGTAAACCAGGGGCAGCAAGAGAGTCTAAGTAACTATATCTTAGTTGTGTTACCTACAAGTGTGATTTTGGTTGTAGCAAGTGGACATGACCACAAGAGTTGTTATTCAGTCCAGATCGCCACAAGATATTTTCTGTGTGAACATGGAATTTGTATGTTTCACATCATGCCACCATGTCTAACTTTGTTGGCATAAGATCTTGAATCATGAAAGTATGCACTGTCCATCACACTTTCATACACCTAGAACTAGTATTATTGGCTGCAACGTGTAGAATTGCAGAGTGTAGAATTTTTTTTAGGATAAAAATTTAGAAAACCTGCTTTAGACTACTCTGTATATGAAAAAAACTGCTTTAACTGCTTTATCTGGCCCATCGATTCAGCACGTGTCTGAAACCTACTCTCTCAAAAGTTTTTTAAAAAAAAAAGTTATTAGAGCAGGTAAAAGAATAGTAAAAGAATATTCCACCAAAACGGTTAGATTTGGTTTCCAGATGATACAGATATATATGCCAATTCCCTGGATGTGGAAGCCATTCGTTAAATCCAGATATCTGCAGACACTACACTTGTCAGAGCATCGTTTAGCTTTCCATGTCGTGTTTAACGTAGCCCAGTACAAATGGGCCTAGCATCCTTAGAACCCTGTGACATCCACATGTTCAGTCTTACTGATACTCTCAAATCTTGATACTCCATCTATGACCGCAATGGATTTGCTTGTTCTTTTCCAAAACAAGCCCTGTAGAACTTCTTAAAGAACCCTCCTCTTACTTGAGATGGCCACTTGGCCCTTTCCATGCTACCTCCAACACATCCTCTCCAATTTCTCGTGATGATGTTATGTCCATGCAGAACTGTCTAAATGTCTGCATTATGGCCATTGGTTCTGAGTAAGAGCTCCAGTTAGCAGTCCTGGAGACCATTTACCTTGCAAGCAATTCATCAGTGCATGCGATGAATGCCCAGTGCATTGAATTCAGACATAATTTCAGAACTGTGGGTTCACAATGATTCTGAAAATGTTTACTCACTGCAGGATGATGATCTATGTTGTGCTCTCAAACATACAAACAAGATTCTTCTATAGGCCGGTGTCTTTTAGATTTAATTGAAACAAATATTTATGTCATTTATTTAATAACATACTTATTACAGATTGTGGTATCGTAGAGTTCGTGAGTTTCCAATGGTCAGCATAGGGAATATTCACTGCAGTGAAGGAAATCCCCTGTGTTTGTCAGTGGAAACCCTGTCAAAATGATTAGCATTACCAGCACATGTGTTCCCACAGTTTCATAGGAAAGCAGGACAGGGTGGGTATGTGTATGGGTATGTGTGTGCCACAGGCGTGTTCAGAGACAGCAGGGGACAGGAATAGAAAGTCTGCCAGTGACAACACAGAAACACAGACGACTTCCAGTGCATAGAGATCAGCAGGCTCCGTATGAACACTGCTGTGTGGAAAATAATAATGAGACTAAAGTGTCCTCAGGATGAGAAATAAAAGGAATTGTGATGAATGAGTGCAGCGTGATTCATGCCCGAGTCAATCAGTTTTATTAAATAAACACAAAGAAACAAAACACTAAAGAATAAACACAGTCCAAATATAAATCCAAACAACAAGGTTCCCTGGGTTCACACGAAGACACAAACAGGGCACAAGTCTTAATACTCACAGAGACACTTCAAAGACTGAATGAAGGGATACATCTTCAGAAACATGCAGATTCAAAACTTCAGTCTATACCACATTTTAGAAGAGGATATATGTTATTATAATTTGATGAAATGTTGTCTGCTTAGTCTTGCAGAAAAAAATGAAATTGCAGAAAGAAAAAATCTTTTATACTATGCTAATTATTTGATGACATTAGAACTAATTTTAAAAAATCAGAAGTGCACAAATATGTTTAATCAAAATATAGATCAAATGTAAATTGGTTTTTTAACTGTGCATTTGTTTTTATAAAAGACAGTGTAGCTGGTAGCTAATACCTATGTAATGGAATGGATTTCATAATTTGCCACAGTTGTTAGCTTTCACAATCAAATCGTCTCAGTGAACACAATGTGCATTTTTTCGTCAGTTGGGCTGAATCAAAATCATGTAAATAAAAAGAAAGGAGAAAACATTTATTGAGATCCATCATACATCTTTTGAGGGCAGTGGTGATTAATGTTTGTTTTATTTCAGCTCAAGGTGTGTCTGTCATTAGGTGGGAACTAATAAGTACTGACAGCGTGAAAGCAAGATAACTGATCAGCCGGTTTGGTGACTTTAGGCTTGTATTTTGATTGCTGCAGATTATGAACAAAAAGACAGTCAAATTGTTAAATGTAGTTATTTAGATGGCTGTTTATTGTTAGATAACTTCTCATGATTCATGATCCGATCATTTGAAGTAATTTAAAGCTCAAATTAATACGTAAAGTAGAATTTAAAATTAGCATTAAAAATCAACAACATAAAATGTAACTATATAAAGTGAACACAGGTTGATAATCTTGAGAGGATGATAAAATATGCAGAGTGACTACCTCTTGCATTCTTGCATGATTGTAATGCAAAACCATGCGAATATGTTAATTCAGCCAGACACTAATGCAACATTTCGAAGTCATGCATGATCAGTAAAAAGAAAGTAGTTCATATTGTTGAGATATATATACACACCACACATAACAACTTGAGTAAAGGCACACCACACATGAATGGTAACTCTGTGGGATGATAACTTACTGGTAGGCATATTTGTTTTTGGGTCGCTTCCAATGAAGGATCGATAGAGTTTCACCATCTCAGCTCCAACACTGCAGATGGCTGACTCGTCTGTTACAATGGCTGACTCCCCTAATACAATCCTCTAATATAATCAAAAAGCAATTTAGCAGCACTTAAGTTCAATTTCAGGGATCCATGCCATGAGTCATTGGCAAACTGTGACAATATCACACCTTGCTATACATGCCTGCATGCTGTTTGGCCTATGATTTAAATCAAGTGAAACTGAGCACCATGTACTCTAGCCTTTGTATACTGTCCTCTAACATGAATAATTCTCAAAAGACAATGTGAGGTTACTTGAAAAGTCAGCGATATCTGTTTCCCCCGCACTGCAGGGAGGATGTTAATCCTTACCATCCATTTAAATTCCACACCTTGTAATTCACCTCACTAGCCATTTTTTGAGGTCTGGTTACTTTAAACAGTCAACAGCAGGTGTACCATTACAGAACACAGCGTATTAGTTGTGATGTACAGTTGGACAGTTTGTCATCATCAGTTCCTGACCATAGGACCACAGTTAACAAGGGGCTTTTGACGAGATGCTGTTGATGATCAACACAGCAATGACACTGACATGGTAGTGTAATGGTAATATGGTACTGAGACAACTGTTCCAAGCACAGCAGTATTTCTGGATTTCTTATACATGTGAGCATGACTTGAGATTGGTCTGCCACTCAAAAACATCCAGCAAAGCTTTGTGGTCAGAAATTGAACATAGATGAAGATGACAAAACCATACTTTTTCTGAACTTGCTCAAGATCTCTGAATACTTTAATGTTTTTTGTTTTTTGATTACTGTGTTTACTATGTATCCTCCTAGGTGGAGCGAGAAAAGGCGACTCTGCTGACCACCCTGCAGGAGTCTCAGATACAGCTGCAGCACACACAGGGTGCTCTAACTGAGCAGCATAAGCGTGTGAACCACCTGACGGAGCGCGTCAATGCTATGAAACGTCTCTGTAGTGACAAGGAGCTGGATGCTGAGGAGACGGAGAAAGGGGATCCACCCACAAATGGTTGCTGCGAGCACGAGGTGGACATAAACGGCATTGAAATCCTGGAGTGTAAGTATAAGGTAGCCGTTACAGAGGTCATTGACCTGAAAGCTGAGCTGAAGGCCTTGAAGGAGAAGTATAACCAGTCCTTGGAGAGCCAGTCAGAAGAGCGCAGCCGTAGTGAAGGGAAGCTTCATGCTCTTGATGAGCATGTGGCATCGCTGGAGAGGGAGTGCCGCGACAGCCGTGAGAGAATCAGCAGCTTGGAGGCAGAGCTTAGGTGTGCGGCAGCCATGATGAACGAAAGTCAAAGCACACTGAACACCGCTCAGGATGAGCTGGTTACCTTTAGTGAAGAGCTGGCACAGCTCTACCATCACGTCTGCCTGTGCAACAACGAGACACCCAACCGCGTCATGCTGGACTACTACCGCCAGAGTCGTGTTACACGCAGCGGCAGTCTTAAGGGTGCAGATGACCCCCGGGCCTTGCTGTCACCCCGTCTCGCCCGTCGCCTGGCTGCTGCCAACTCCTCAGATCCATGCAGGAGCCCCCAGGACTCACCCTTAAAGGAGTCCCTTGGGGAAGGTGGTAAAGGGGAGACAGGGAGCCATCAGAGCCCTACCAAAACCCCCTTTGGTTCACCAGTCAATAGTGCCTCACCATCCACTTTATCTGTCCCAGAGGCAAGCGGTGATCTCCGCAAGGAACCAATGAACATTTACAACCTGAATGCCATAATTCGGGACCAGATAAAGCACTTGCAAAAGGCTGTGGACCGCTCGCTGCAGCTGTCCAGACAGAGAGCAGCCGCCCGGGAGCTAGCGCCCATCTTCGACAAAGACAAAGAGTCCTGTATGGAGGAGATCCTGAAGCTCAAGTCCCTCTTGAGCACCAAAAGGGAGCAGATAGCCACTCTGCGTCTCGTCCTTAAGGCTAATAAACAGGTAGGAACAACCTATTCACAGTTCTTCAGAAAGAAGTTTTAGTCCAATATTTGGATCAGTCCCATTGCAGTGGAATGTTCACCCAATGTAAAATTTCAAGTGTAGTTTTCAAATGTTGTAAAAGCGAAATTAGGTGAGTTGGGGGCTTTTTATACGAAGGCACTAAAATTATTTAGAACTGAATGGCAAAATGGGTTCCACACAGAAGCAAAATTGTTTTTTTTATTTTTTACTGGTAATAATAGTGGAGCAATATTTGGTGCTTTGTTGAACCCTTTTGTAAAACCATATACAACAATTTCTCCATAATAAAGAAGAACAATTTAACTGTACAAAGTATAGATGTTTTTTTGAGTTGTCCTGGTTTATATAACCAAAGTGTTTACTAAAGAATGTGAGGGACCCTATTTTTAACTGTGTAGAACTCTCCATATGTCTGAGTAACATCTGGTTCTCTCCAGACTGCAGAGGTAGCCTTGGCTAACTTGAAGAGCAAGTATGAGAATGAAAAATCCATGGTGACAGAGACGATGATGAAACTGAGGAATGAGCTAAAGGCTCTGAAAGAGGACGCAGCCACCTTCTCCTCCCTGAGGGCTATGTTTGCTACCAGGTACACTACATTTATTTTAGCAGGCATCTGCCCTTCACTGTTGTGACGACAATGACAGAGATATTATTGTAATTTTGTTATAAATTTGATTTAGATTGCATTATAATTGGGCTGTCAAATGACTAAAATAATTAAGCATAAGTAATTACATTACTTTGTGTAGCAAATCTCAATCACATTTGTTGTATTAGCACTAATTTGACCCTAAATTAAAAAAAAAATGTTCCATTTAAACAGTTCATTTCAGCTATGAAGCTTCATCATGGTGTACTCATGAATATTTATGAAAAAACACCGGGAAACTGCCCTTACCCTATTTTCATCACCAGCCTCTAGTTAGAGTAACAGGGGCTGCATGGTGATCTGGTGGTTAGGGAGTTGCCCCTGTCATCAGAAGATTTTGGGTTCAAATCTCAGGGCTGCTAGTGGCACCACTGAGGTACTCTTGAGCTAGGTACCGTCCCCACACACTGCTCCCCGTGCGCCCCCAGTTGGTGGCAGCCCAGTGCTTCACTTGGTGAATGGGTTCAACGCAGAGAGAGAATTTTACACTGTCTGCTGTGCTGTGTTCATGCATGACTATAAAGGGCCACTTTACTTCCATCTTCCAATTGTAGCCCACTTGCTTTTTTACCACCCTGTTGCATAATTTTTGAGAGGCAAATAGCTTTCCACTTTGTTCATGAAGAGAGTCATCACTGGAATTTGCCACTTATAAGCCATGTTTCTACAATGTTAGGAGGGTTATGGCTGTTTTTGAGTATTAGCAAACCATGACCATTTGCTGCCTCTTTTTCATTTCTTTTTCTGCAGGTGTGATGAGTATGTCACTCAGCTGGATGAGATGCAGAGGCAGCTGGCAGCAGCTGAGGATGAGAAAAAGACTCTGAACTCGCTGCTCCGCATGGCCATCCAGCAGAAACTGGCCCTCACTCAGCGTCTGGAGGACCTGGAGTTTGACCACGAGCAGTCTCACCGTGGCCGTGGGGGAAAGGTGCCCAAGATAAAGAGCAGTGCACCAAAAGTAAGTCACTGAGTTGCACTCACTACTCTCCCTAGCCATACGATACTGTCACTTCCAAAACAACATGGCTGTCATTTGGTGGGCCAATTTTACAGTGAAATTTGTCACCAAGAAAGTAGTTTTAGACCCTCAACCTCAGAGTGTCAAGTTTCATCATTATGTTCATAGCTGAGACTCTGGTCACAGCTCTCAGCAGTCATCAGATGCTCATTCTCCGATTTTCTGCTCGTTATTCTGCTTACTGAGTAATCAGAATCTATTATATCAGCTCAGTTAGATTTAGGGCGTATCAGATATGGCTCATTCCACATCTTCAACAGCTATCCTCTTTCTGAAGCCTACAAATCCCAGAAGTCCACACCCTATGGCAGAGGAGGCAACATACTGAAGGACATGCTTTTTATTTTAGAAGCTGTTTTGCCTTTGAGACCCTATTAAGGGTTGCTCAAAGACACTTCACTGACATTGCTGGTCAGTGCTTTTATTGATCTATACGTTTGACCATAAGTGGTAGGACAGTGGCATGTATTGCATGTAAGCATAAAAAAGATTGGTTGTTTTATCATTAACTGTAAAAATGAGTAACCTGGCAGCCTAAAGTGAGTTCAATGAATACATTAAGAGAGCAATATGCCGTTTATACATTCTATTAATGTATTTTGTTTTTCAAGTTAGTAAAATTGTACAGCAAAGAGGTTACTTACTTTTTACGTTAAAATAACATTTCTTACAATGTTTAAGAATTCGTTTTTGTTATTAATATTAAAAACTGCATTTAAATGAGGCTCTGAAAACTAAACAAAAACTATTTTTTATATGATTTGTTTTGCTCTTTGGCCCTTTGAGAGAAAACTCCAAGTCTCCAAGCCTTTGAGGGTTTGCGTACTCTGGGTTGCTTACGTGGAAATTATAATGGAGTCGAGTTGAAAGAATATTTTTCTTTCGACGTTCAAAGTGCATGCCATTATTTTAATTAGTGTTTCTATCCCTGTGTATTCATCATGTATAATGAAGTTCTCTCAAGTCTTTGATAGTACATTATTAGGTCATGCTGCAGCTCAGGAGAAACCATCCATTCAGTGGCTCCATCCAATGGGCAGGTAGCATAGAGACTCAGTCTAGAGGATGCTGATGCTCCTTCATGCGGCATTTTCAGGATGAAGCAACCTATCAATACCCCTAGTGTTGTTTTTGAGGTTTTTCCATGGACCAGTATGCTATTTCTCAATAGCCCTCAAATGTCCATGTTAGCGTATGACTGTTTTTAAGCTTGTTTAGATTTATCGTATATCTTAAATGTAAATACAGCCATCTGGGCACTTTGAAGCACTTCAAGTGCCAACCTCAGATGATCTCAGTAGCATTCCATATGATTAAAAGTGCAGTCACACAGATCTCTGCTATTTTAGGCTGTAGCATATGGGACTGCAGCATGTGCTTTGTGCAGACTCAGGGAAGCGACCTCACCTCTGCTCTCTGCTGCCCACTAGCTGTGTCCCAGTAGACTATGAAGTATTGTCTGTTGTACAGGACGTATCATTTATCATAATGCAGAAAGCTCCAGTAAGTTCAGTAACTCGGCATGCTTAAGACTCAATCAACCCTGAACTCAGATAGGCCAGGTTGTTGGGTTATTTGTGCAGGATAATGGATCTGCAGATATTTAATGGCTGGTTTCCACTAAAAAATTATGCACAAGATTGAAATGTTAATGAAATATATGACATCAACCCAACTTTGTTGTTTTCATTTGGCGACACTTTTGTCAAAGATAAAGTCTCTAAATGGGCTCTTACCAGTATAGCCATCTTGTGGCACACCAGAAATGACAGCTGTGCTGATGTAATATATTTTATTGTCTATCACTTTTTTCGCACTGAATAAAGATACGTGATTAATTCTACTCCTTGTAATTATTTTTTTTATAGACAAGCAGTATTTCACATTGTGTTTTGCCTGTTCAAGTCATGGTGCTGCAGTATTGCTGCAGGGTTATGTGGCTTGTATGAATCATAGGGCCCTGCTGACATGTAGGCCTAATTAGGCTGGAAACCAGTCAGATCCTCTGCTGTGTGCCCTCTTCTATTGTCTAATAAATAGCAAGCATAATGGACTCAAAGGGTGTACCGAAAGTGAAAATACATACGCTACAAATGTCTAATTCTTTCTACAGTTTGAATATGTTGATTTCATACTTGCTTCAACATGCTGTCTGAAAAGCTTCTAAATTCTGTTATGTAATAGTGGCCGCCACGCAAATCCCCAAGAATAGACTGAAAATTCTGGGAAGGGTGTCTGTAGGAGGTGAAGACTTTTATTTTCATAATGTCTCATCCTCTGTTTGGCCCAAGGCCTGCTCTCATCCTCTTAGTAAACAGGACAAAGCACCAAAATGACAGCTTAGTCCAGCTCTACAAAACATTTTTTATGATGTTCTGTCATAACATCATAACATATAAATATTACTGATAGATATTGTGTTACTGTTCAGCATTTTTTTTAACTCTGTACTTTAACTATATAATTAGTTTAACTGTACTGAGCTGTATTGTTTCCTTGTTTTGTTCCATGCTTTCTGTATACCCCTAAGTGTCTTCGCTACCATCACAACTTCATCCTCTTCGTGTATTTAACATACAATTCTTCATCATTTATATCTGACGAAAGTACATTTATAATAACAACTAGACTTTAACTGTTCTCTCTTAGTATCTGCACCTTAATCTCTTGCTGCTTTGCTTATCTTGCTCATAGCTCTGTCCAATATGACATCAAGACATGAAACTATTAAAGGGCCCATATCATGGAAAGGCAATTTTTCTCATTTTTGAAATAAATTAATAATAAATTAAAGACAGATATGGTCCATATATGGAAACAAAGCTGAAAAAATTGCCTTTTTAGACTGATTTTTGAATGAGAACAATCCATAGTAGCCTGTCAGGACAGAGCGTATTTACATATACCAGTCTGATTCATTCTGAGGAATAAAGAGAGGTTGAAAATTATGTAAACATGAATTAAGGCTGTTTTTTGGTACCTAAGTTAACGCAAACACCATAATTGAACCTGAAAGGAATGAAATACAAGCAAATGTAGGATATGGGCCCTTTAAGTTAACTGTTCGTATGTTCAGGGTGTTTGGTCACCATATGTGTTTTGGGTTTAAAGGAATAGTTCAACCAAACTAAAGATGATTGTGATCTACCACCAGTTTTTGTAACTGGACCTATGATTTCAATCACTGTTGGCAACTTCGGCATTTTTGACTGAAATATTCCTTTAAAGTTACACACTTGTTCCAGTGCTCCATCCACTGCAGTGTAACCTTTTACAAAGCGCCTTCTGCTTAAAGCACTCAGTTTTTCGTGTTTCTCTCAGATAAGTCATTCCTGGTGTGTGTCCTAATGTGTATGTGTGTGTCGCTTACCCTGACTGTCACCCCTCTGTATATCTGTCTAATTTATCAGTCTCTCGTAGATTGTCAGCAGCCTGCTGCCTCAGTACCGCCACTCTCCCCACAAATGAGGCGCGGCAGACTGTCCACGGGCCGCAGGTAACCTGCCCTACGGAGGAGCTCTTACTGTCTGTTAGTTACTGCGTCAGAGCGCAGCAGACATTGTAGTTGGCTTCCATTCCAGATCTTAACGCAATCATAAATCATAAAAAACTGAAATGCAACACACAAATGGCTATGCTTTTTATTAGTGATATGTAGAAAATGTGCCAAACTGGACAGTTAAACCTTTGCCTTTGGCTTTGTGTAGGTTTATGTACCAAAACAAGTGTATTTTTTTTTCGCAACAATACAAAAAACAGTTGTATTTTATTTTTACATGACCACTTTCCAACATCCTTTTATGCATTTTATCAAAAATACTGTTTTTGTTCCTTTAATATATGGTTATAATTTATGTTCTGATTGCACTGTATTGTGTAATGTACCCCATTTAAGAAGATGTCCAGATTGTAGCAGTCCTTATAATGTCAGCATGAATGAGTGGGAAGAGCTAAACTGCTGTTGCCTGAATAGACAGATATATTTTTTAAGTATATACAGTTTTTAGTGACATCACATCACATCAGCAAAATGTTAAAAACAGGCTGTTTTTGCAGCTTAAGTTTTATGTCTAAGCTGTATGGAGCAAAGGCCCATTAATTTGTTTTCCACTAAACAGATCAAGTGACATCAGGATAATGTAAATGATTTTTTTTTTCTTTTTTAACTTGGCACATTTCCACACATCACTAAGGAAAAGTTATGTAATTTGTGTATTTTCAATCTTTATAATTACATTTTATAATAATGCATGTTGTAATTGCTTTGAGATCAAGCATTGCGCTTGAGCAGCAACATTTTTAACAGCGCCTATGCACAGACCTGCTTGATCACTCACACTTGCTTCTTTTAGTGTATAAGTGGCACATTTAGTCCGGGGCCATTTGTGTTTGGTTAGGTGTGGGTCAGGCGTATAAGATTAGAGAATCAGTGTTTCAGCGGCCTCTCAAATTTGTTGTTGGTTAATATACAACACGCTCAGATTGTTAACACGTCCTGTCTTTTTCACTTTGCCCTGTCAAACACAGAAAGCGCATCCCTTGTTTTAAGTAACATATAGATGTTACTAATTCTCAAAGCAGCTTGAGAATTTCTTTCATCTTGATTTCTTGTTTGTCAGTATGCTAAAAATTTGTTAGCATATTATGTTTACCATGGATGATGTCTTATGTGTTTAGTATACATGGTGAAAGATGTTTCAATGTTAATTGTTGTTACAGCACTTATAAACTCTTTTCTTAACCAGGTAAGTCATTTGGAAGAATGTAGCTTCTGCAATAAACCATTGTAATTCTCCTTTTTTCTTTCTTTCCCCTCAACTCACGGCTGGTAGTCCTAATATTGTGAAATCTCTTCAAGAGGACCAGCTCCACGAAGCCAGATCCCGAACTCCCTGCGACCTTTTCAACTGTCTGGCACATCAGTCTCATCTACCTGGCCCCTAGCCCATCCCCAGACTCCTCCCACTACTTGCAGTGGCTCCTCCCACTCACACATGAACCAAACCAGGGGACACATCTGTCAACCAAATGTCCATCCGATCAGGTGCTCCTCTTTCTGTGTGACTTCAAAAGGACCCACCCTGTTTTAACTCTTGGGGGGGCCAGGACTAGGATGCACTATTTTATTCTCCTTGGAAAAAAAACTCCCAACGAACAGAGAGGAAAATAATGCTAATTATTCCCCGGAATGGCCTATTTATCATTTATTTATCTATTTATTTATGTTTCCTGTCTATTTATTCTTCTGTTGTTTGGTATTACTTTTCATTTGGTGCAGCTTTGCTGTGGATGTTACATTTGCCTTTTCCAGTAATCAAAGTATTGTACTTTTTATTCAAAACATTAAAAAATCAAGAGGTTTGAAATGTTTTGATATGATTTGCCTGAAACCTTGAAGTTTGCTTTAGAAAAATAATGAAAAATTCCAAAAGCTGCACTGGGATTAGGATTGTAACAGCCCGGGAGTGTGAAACAGAAAAAGAGTGGTCAGCAAAACATAATTTGTGCAGTGGTCCTAAATTGTCTTTGGAAACTGTTTTTGACTTTTAGACGACAAATTGAGCGGCTTGACTGCTAAGTAGACCAGGACGACTTCGCTCCAAGTAATAAGCGACTGCGATTCTGAACGCGTATGAAATCGTCTATGTACGTCTCTCTCTGCAGTGACTGAGTGACATTTGGTTTTGACCTTTAAGTATGAAACCTTCGGCAGTAATGTTTGCATAACAGTGATAATATTGTTGAGTTTGGTTTATTTGAATCTAACGTGGCTGTATGTGGAGTGTGTGTTAATTTTTTATATTCATTTTGCCATACATCTTCATAAAGATTATATTTTATACTTGAGTTCTTTTTTTACTGTTGAGGTGGGGTCAGGTAGGAATCTGAGTGCTACTGTAGCTCTGTAAAAGTTAAAGGGGCAGATTGGGGCTGCTGGCCAGAGTGGGGCGTGTTCCTACCATGCTGGTGCATTTGCACAATTAAATGAGTTTTCTACATTCGCATCTGCTATGTCTCTCTCTCTCTCTCTCTCTCTCTCTCTCTCTCTCTCTCTCGCTCACTTGCTGTCTCTCCCCCCCAACTCCCGACTTAAGCACAAACACATTGATTTATATACTCCAATAATATTTTATTAATTTGTCCTCATTGTTAAATAAACCAGCAGAACCATTTCAGACCCTCCTTCATAAGACACTAAAGACACTAGGCGAAATGAAAAACCATAAATCAGTCAAGGAAAGTGTTAAAACTACTGAACTTCCTCAGTCAATAAATGTTTGTTGTGGAAGTGGAACAATGTTGAGTTTCTCTATTGAGGCTCGAAAGAGGTCATAGGATCAATGGTCTTATTCAGACACTTCTGTCAGTCTTTCTGGTACTTGTGGTACCATATCTCCAAGTTTACATGGAAGGCGTTTGGATTGTTCTCTATGAGTTGACTGTCTTCAGCTTGAAATATTGTGCTTGGTTGATGTGCATCTGAAGGGAATTGAAGTGAAATGCACTGAATAGGACAATCAGCCTCCTTGTTACTGGTGAAAGCCTTGTTGTGACAGAAGAAATGATGATCTGATTTTTCCTTTTTCTTTTCGTGTATGTATTCATGTATCAGTAATGTCACAGTTTATGTCTTTGTTCATGAAATAAAATCGAAAGTCAAGATTCACTTCTGCATGTTGTCAAAGACGTACACCGAAAGGAGATAAGTGTGATGTGGGTGAACAGTTGCTCTTTGTCAGAGAGAGGTCACGGATGTTTGCACAAGCTAGCTGAAGCCTTAGACTTGAGAACCTTAAAAAGACTTATTAACCATCGAGCAAGGCTTCCAGCCCTGAGCCCCCATTGCTGTAAACTGTGAGAGGCTGCAGATAGCAATCTTGCTGTTCCCATACACTCCCAAGAGATAAACTCCACACGTCTACACATTTATGACAGACCTCTTAACCTCCTGTTAAACTTGGAGGTCATTTATTTAAATCATTTTTCATTGTCACATGCAATCACAATACCACTTTTGACCATGTTCTAATATTCTACACTCTTAAAGGTTCCTAAATGATTCTTGGATTGCATGTATAGTTTTAGGAAAAACTGTACTGGTGTAGAACCTGTACATTATAAAAGTAAAGTAGTTCCTTAAAGTCACGTGTGAACACACCCACAGCACAGCACACACTGTAAACAATGTGAAATTCTTTCTCTGCATTAAAGAAGCAGTGGGTTGCGACCAACGAGGAGCACCTAGGGAGCAATGTGTGGGGACGGTACCTTGCTCAAGGGTACCTCAGTGGTGCCAGTAGCAGTCCTGGGATTCAAACCCACGGCCTTTTGATCGCAGGGGCAACACCCTAAACACTAGGCCACCAGCTGCCTTAAAATAGCATTTGCAAGCATGTCTCTTTGAAACTCAACCACTGAAGGGTTCTTTAGGGAACCAAAATTGGTTCTTTGGTACCTTTATTTTTTAAAAGTGTGTACTGATGGTACAATATAAAAAACAGTATTACTCAAAAAAGGGAGTTTACAAAGGCTGTTACATAATACCTGGCAGTGCCGGCGTCAAACACCCATATGAATATACACATGTTCCAGCACCCATATGAATATAGTTCACGATCGATAGTGCCCCCACATAGTCAGTTAGATGCCAGCCCGGTAGATCCGCTCCGACGCTGGCCCTGATACCTGGCTTGCAGTAACACGTGAACAAACCTGTATGTAGTCAATTTCATATATAAGTGCTGAGTGCTTAGCATTCTTTTTAAAATGAAAATCCCCATAAACTAAAATTAGTCCCAATAAAATGAGCTGTCACAGCTGATGTCAATATCCTGAATGGTGAAAAGAGGGGGAAAACATTGTTTAGGCCACATTCCAAAGTCATTTTAGCTCTTTTTTTCACCAAACCTGTTTGTTTTGTATGTGGCCCTCTGGTCATAGTCCATGCTTTTATTTTACTATTTTATTGAGTTTGACATTTGGACTTTTGGACAAATCACACATCTCCACAAACATGCAGTCCCTTCACTTTGTAAAGGATTACATTTGAAAACGCCCGCACCGTTCTTCAAGAAATAACACAGAATGTGTCCTAGTGCTGTAATGTGAAGAGGCTAGAAAACACAGATTTACACACAGGGACCCATGTTAGTTTGGATGAAGACAGGTTTATATTTAAAATAATGGAAATACTCTTAGATGTTTACAGATGACATGGCAAATTGGCACATAAAAGATGAGCAGATTATTTTGGACAGGTCTCCCTTGCAAAAGAGATGTGTGATCTCAATGGGACAAACCTGGTTAAATAAAGGTTAATAAATAAAATGAGATGCTGTTCCTGTGCACCAGGAAGGATGAAGTGGACAGTGAAAGTATGCCAGAAATGATAAGAAATGAGGTTTATGTCAATGACAGATTGCTTTTGAACATTTATTCACATTTTGACACGGACAGACATGACAAATTCATGACAGATGCTCACACAAAAATGGTATAGTCATTTACATATAAACACTATATGGACAGAAGTATTGGGACACACTTGTTTTTCAGGGTTTAGGCTAGACCCCTTACTCCCAGAGAAGGGCAATCTTAATGCTTTAGCATACCAAGACATTTTGGGCAACGCCATGCTTCCAACTTTGTGGACACAGTTTGGGGAAGACCCTTTTCCAGCATGACTGTGCCCCAATGCACAAAGCAAAGTCCATAAAGACATGGTTGGATGTGTTCAGTGTGGAAGAAGTTGACTGGCCCGCACAGAGCCAGGACCTCAGCCCCATCCAACACCTCTGGGATGAACTGGAACGGACATCGCAAGCCAGGCCTTCTCGTCCAAAATCAGTGCCTGACCTCAAAAATGCTATAAAGAATGGGGACAAAGTTTCACAGAAAAACTCCAAACACTTGTGGAAACACTTCCAAGAAGAATGGAAGTTGTTACAGCTGCAAAGGGGGGGAACAACTCCTTATTAAAGTCTATGTATTTGAATGCAATGTCTTTAAAGTCTCTGCTGGTGTAATGGTCAGGCGTCCCAATACTTTTGTCCATATAGTGTACAGTGTGTGCACCTATCGCTGCGTTCACTGCAGTTCAGTGGACCAATAGGAGAGAAGGGGCGTGTCCCGGAGCAGTCAAGGTGATCGTGTGTTAATCGGATGAGAGCTGGGGGCAGTAAGGGGAACTTTGGACCGGGGTTGGTTAGTATGGGGACGGCTGGAGATTACACTTAACCCGAATCTCTTTCACACGACGGTAGAGACGGTCTCTTCAGCCGAGGGATTTCCGCTGCGTGATACGCTCTGCAGTTTATGAGCTGTGTTTCTTTTATTACTGTCAGCCGATTTCTCAGTTCCCTCTAACCAGGACGGGGCGTCTTGCCAATGTTGGAGCGACCTGCAGAAAACATGGGTGAGTTTAGGAGAGCTGCCTTCAGGAGGAAGCCCAAACCATGTGGAGAACAATCGGACGAAAAGGACGAGGACTTGACAGGTGAGCTTACATGGTCTAATGACTCTGTTGTTAAACTGGACTGGACACAGATGAAATAGAGTAGTTAATCAGAATCAGCAAACTTTATTGATCCTGGAGGAGATTTCTTATGACTGCAAAGACACACAGAGACAGAGACAAGAGCAGTATAAAATATGTCTAAATATATAAGTCTAAATAAATCAAATCAAATCTGTAGAAGAAAAACCTCAGTATGAAATACACTAGGCTATATACACAAATGCTGGGCTATAAATACTATATACAAGTAACTTACAGTTAAGTGAATTACTAGACAAAGAGCAGGGAAACCCCACCTCCCAAAATGGAAAACACCATCCAGGATCTTCTGTGATTCCATCTGATCATCTGTCATCAGAAAACGATTTTATTTAAATATGCATATTTTTATATACATTGACAAAGATATGTCAGGATTCATGTTTGGACGCTAGAAATCCACTCTGATCATTTATATCATTGTGAAAGCCAGGAAATCCCCCCCAGTATTGATATGTGATTGCAGCAGGGTACTGAGTGACCTGTTCTGCACATTCAGCTCACCAGACAAGTCCAAACTGGCCAGGGTTTACTAAAACACCCAGGCGTGCCTCCTGCCCTCGCCTGTTTGAACATTTATTTTACTCCTATGTAGACTACTTCTAGACATTGTGTGTGATTCAGTCAAGCATAATTTTTTTTTTGTCAGGATGACGCTTACTATGCGAGCCAAGCCACCATGGCAACCACAAAATCTAAGAGGCCGTTTGAGCCAAGATCATGAAGATAAGAGGCTGGAACATGAGGGAGGAGGCAGGACGTCTCACTGGTCCCACTGGCGGATAAGAAGAAGTCTGTTTGTAAACAGTCCAATGCGAATGTGCAAATTACACTGAGATTTAGTGCCTACTCACTCTCGGGACACTTTGCCAAGTCCAGAGTTGTTGGATTTTGATGAGCCAGTTAAAAGACTCGTTTTGTTTCTTGGCATCTCAAAGTTGTGGAATAAGGTTTGTGGAATGTCCATAAGTCCTGCAACTAAAACCTTGCATACAGTCTCGCCTCTCGGGAAACTGTCTGTTTACAGAGAACGTTCGTAACGTACAATTACTCCACATTAGAGTGGGTCTGTGTGGGTGAATAATGTTTAAGTGGTGATATAACCATGTGTTTGAGGTTGGATTCGAGAATAACATGTTATATCTGAGAATGTCTTATGGTTAATTAGTTGGGCTGCGGTAGGGGAGGTAGTTATACATTTATTCTCATTAAGCATTCATGCCACTGGGTTGTGTTGTTCATAGTCATGCCATGTTTTTGTCTCCTAATAGTTGCATCTGTACTGAAGTTACCCTACTCTGCTCTTAATCTGTGCTCATTAGTTGGTCTCATTCACTGGAAAGGAATGAACAAGGGTTTGGTGGAGTGGTATATGTGTGTGTGTATGTGTTAACATGACTTGTTTTCCATAAACAGAAGAAACTAATGCACTGAATGAACTTGTTTTAAAGGTCCCACATCCCATATATTTTTGAATATTATTTTTTCCGTGAGGTCCATCTATGACATATAGGTTGATTTATATCATATAATTTATTCTGACACAACCCTTTTCAGAATTATCTTTATTTCTCTTTATGTAAATAATCTCCATTGCGATTGATTAAAATGTTGTTTATAGCTTTAATGTGAATGGGTAGGGTTATACTGCTGTAGGCAAAATAAGCGGATATGTGTAAATGAGTCCGTTTGTTATTGGTATCACAAAAACATTGAATTTGAAAAGGGCTGTTTTATGGAGCTTCGTTTCCAGATGTGGACTGGGGAGTGAGCGGTACATTTTGGAGCTTTGACAGTGTTTACATTCTACATTTTGGTAATAATTGTATCGATGTATTTTAATAATGTGAAAATGATTCTTCAAAAACCAGCATGAAAGATTTTGAATTTTTGAATAGGGTCGGTTCTAACATTCACAGATAGCTACAGTGAACGTGTCTACAGCTGTGTTTTGGTTTCACTACTGGACTGTGTCAGCTACTAACAAGTGTGGTTTGAAACTCTCAGTTACGCTTAGCACTGTAGCAAATAATGCCTACAAAAGGTATACCACACATCCTCATCACACATCACACATGGCCCCCTGCATCTGAATGCTTTCATGGACAGGAAGAACTCTCTCTCTATCTATTTATCTGTCTCTATCTCTATGTCTGTCTCTATTTCTCTCTCTCTCTCACCAACTTTCTCTGTCTCTATGTCTGTCTCTATTTTCTCTCTCTCTCTCTCTCTCTCTCTCTCTCTCTCTCTCTCTCTCTATCTATCTCTCTCTCTCTCTCTCTCTCTCTCTCTCTCTCTCTCTATCTCTCTCTCTTTCTCTTTCTCTCCCTCCCTCCCTCAGTATGATTTTTATACATAAAACATGTAATTGTCCCATTGTCACATTGTATATGTTATAGTTTATTATAGCCTATTCTTAAAAAACGGCAGGAGAAAACATCATGCAAAATGAAGATTACGTATTACATGTTACAGGTAAACATAAGATGATAAAAATGAACTATAAAGATATTGGGGAAAAATATAGCATAAACAAGTAAAATGGCAATAGTATTATCAGTGAGTCCTAAAATGATTTGGAGTTTAGACGTAATTGGCTGCCAGGCTCACTGCCACAACAGGCTTTCCTTTCTCACCAAAAAAAGCAACTGAGTTTGAGGAAAGTACTCTCCTCCAGTCTGAGCCAGGTCAACTGAGCTTCACACAATGGAAGTGATTGTGCTGCTCAACAAGAGAAAGAGTGGAGCTCTCTGTAATTGCTGGCTGGCGTGAATCAGGACTCGTATTGTTAGTCTTATCGCCTTGGTCATACTGACTGGAACCCTGAGACTCACGAGAAATAGTGTGCTGTATGTAATGGACACTACGCTGATGGCAGCCGGCGGCCCTGGTAAAAATGCTTGGCTGTTCATTAGCTTGTGATCATGCTTTAGCCTTATAAGCTTATAATCCTCACGATGGTCAAACTCAAATTACTCAAGGATTGGTGAAATTGGAGGCCGTGTTTTTCAATCCTGTTACTACAGGCTACTGATGGTGTGGAAAAAATATGTGTTTTTCTAGAAATCTAGTCCAACTGTAACACATTGAATTGTTTTAGTATTAGTGTCAGTGTTACTAACGCAGGCCACTGGTGGTGTAAAAATAAGCCATAGAAATTGAGTTGAACTGCAATAATTCATTAATAACATTAATAATGTATAATGTTAATTTTAGTATTCATTGTCTGAATCTTTCTCAGTCTCTGGGACTATATTGACTGTGATTCAGTATTGGGATAGCTTTACAATAATCCAGAATTACCTGTAGGCCTCCTGAGCAAAATGACTTTGTATGGGCAAGGCTGATTTGCTGTGTTGCTGCGCGATAGTTTAGAACTTCCATTCTGAGATATGAAGAGGCTGGAGCAGGCCTGCCGACACACGCCCTGGCTTGTAGTAAATATGTAATCAAAGAGGGTGTGGGGCTATGGTGCAGGAAAAGGGCAATCTAGATCCACATAGTGCACTCATACTCATATATAAAAGCTGATGGTGCTGCCTATGTGCTTCCTAGGTTTGCTTGCAAATCTAAAATAAATGAAATATTTTGCAGAAGCTCATTGGCAACAGCTATGTGTGCACAAGAGGACTTTGGCTTACTTTTTCTTGTAATAACACACAAATCCAGTAGATGGCAGCACAGCTCATGCCACTGTTTTATTTCCATCTAATGTCCAAGGCCCTTTTCTTCCTGAAGACAATCAGGGTTTTGTGTTCCAACCAAGCATATGTTCACTTCCTCTGCTCAGCAGCTGTCACACACACTCTCTGTCAGTGTTCCTGGCTAGGTCTTATGAAAGGCACCCTTTTTGTTCACTTGACTGGGGGAGAATATTCAATTAGAAACAGCAAAGCATATTAACTATGATGAAACTTGAACAGTGGAAAAAACGTTTAGCCGTATTACTTGTACAAAGTTAACTCCAGATGGTACGTAGTCAGAAGAGTCTGGGGAATGTCCTTTCTCTAGTAGCAGAACCTAGGGATGCATGATAGGGAAAACATATTTGTATTGTGATTATATTGATACATATTGCAACTGTGATCCCTTTTATTATATTGAAGGGCCCGTATTATCACTTTTCTGGCATTAAGAATTGTGTAAGTATTGTTGAGGTTTCAAAATGTGCATTCACTCCCCATCAACACAATCTTTCTATGGAAACTAAGCTGCAAAAACAACCTGTTTTCAAGATTTTGTGATGTTGTCACAAAGCACATTTACATAGATCTCCTTATTCAGCCTACAGTAGTTTAGCCCCATTCATTCATGCTGAAGTTCCAAGAAGTGTTTTAGCCCTCTGCAGCCAATCAGAAAAGGGATCATTTACATATAGAACTCTTAAAGGCACAGTAACAAAAACAGCCTGTTTAATTCTAAGGGATAAGCAGAAGTTGTAAAATCATCATCTTGGAATGCATTATGATGAATTATATAGTATATTTTCGATAGACAAACCCACACAAATGTCATGGAAAAATGAAATAGACTGGTGAGAGGTTTATTAGCATATCGCAGCCTTAAGCGATATTAGTATTGCAGAGACCAGTATCTCGATAACGATTAACAGGCGATATGTTGTGCAGCCCTAGCCAACCAGATCTGAGCAGGAGACAAATGCCTAGGTGCAGTTGTCACGCCGCATTGTTGAAATACTATCTACTACTGTGTTCTGCGGCTTTGTTTATTTCTTCCATGTGTAATTACACATTCGCTCGCATTAATGTCTTTGAGCTGAAATTTAAGGCGGGTCGCCTCTTGTTCTCTCTGTTAACCTTTTTAGGGCAAGTTTAGTTATGTTGTTTACAGTTTGATCCTATGAGTATATATTTATCTGTGTATAATAACTAGGGTTCTTTTTTCAATTTATAAAGAGAACAAATCATCATAATATCCTATTTAGAGTCTCAATTAGCGATTAATCCTTGTGGTGTTTTTTTATATGCTTATGATTGTTACACTTCTGTGTCTGGGCCATTGTGGGAAAAACCCAGTGGCAGAATCAGTCACTGATGATGCACTTCCCCTCTGAGGAGCAGAATTCCATTCTTCTGACCTCCAGGCACAGCAGACTCCTCTGTAATTCCTGGGCGGAAACGAGGAAGGTATTCAGAGTGACACGCAGTTGAGTGAGAAGGGAGTAAAGAGGAGCGAAGTGAATAAAAGAAAACAGTAAATCTCCTAAATGATCATGTTATTGGACTTGACTTAAATTGATAGATCAATAGTATAGAGGAAAAATAAGTGTTCGTCTAATCCGCTATTTAAGTTTTGCAGTGAAGCCTTAAGGCTAATGTAGCTAATAAGAAATGAAAGCTTATGTACAGCAGTCAAATTTTGTGAAAAAAAGTAGAAGCTTGGAATTTCAGTCCATAATTATGTCCATTTTTTTACAGTATGTTGAACAGTGGCAGGAACTGCAGACGCAGGTCTATTTGAGATTACTTTAATTACCTCACATATACTGAGGCAAGTGTGGAATGATGTGCACAACAATGTCATTTAGTGTACATATTCCAGTATATCATGTGAACGGTTTATCTGTTCAAGCAGAGGCTTACAGCAGTTTAATTGGTTTAACACTTTATAGCAGTTTAACACTTTAAATTGACAAATGCAAAGCATTTACATCAATTCAAACATCAAAAACAGTTCAAATTAACTTTTGCCATGTTCCACCTTGTACAGCAAACAGAGAGGAAACTGTGTATACAGTATACAGAGAAGAAATTTGATTTTTGGCAATTCTTTCTCTTGTAACCCATCCAGCAGTTTAGTAGGTTTGTAGGAGATTCCAAATGCAGTGGCCCAGCAGTGCTGGTGAAATCTGACAGCACTGTATCAGACTCCCTACACTGTCAGCAGTTCCTGGAGGCTCTTCCTCTGAAGGAGCCTGGCTCCAGTTCAGCTGTTTTTCTAGCGCAGTGCTCGGCCAGTGCTTCCTGGCTTTTTCTTGAGCTTCCCGTTCTCTGATTGTCGGAGTAGGGCAATAGGACATGCCTGAAGCTTGGGCACTATGGCACACTTGCTAAGACTGCGTCACCACCTCACACATTACTGCCGAGAACATAAGCAGGAGCTCCGAGCTCCGTATCGTACACCTGATTTGAAGGCAAGAAGGCCCACTGAGATTTTCTTACCAGGAATGAAAAGCTGTGAGTACCTCTTCTCCAGCCTGGATGAATGAGCACACAATGAACTTGGCAACTTGGAAAAAAACAACTTCGCCTGGTAGGAAAATGTGGAACCATGATGGAACCAATATTTTTGCCAAAACCTTTGTCAGGATATTGGAGGTACCTGCCTCAGGAAGTCACTCTTTTGTTCACCTTTTCCATGATGTTAAGGGAGCCTGTGGATCGTACTGGAGTTTTTAGAAATGTCTTTCTCTTTAGAGGTGAATGAACAAAGGAGGGGAACACACTGAGGAAGTGGAGCTACGCTGGATATTTTTGGTCCCTATTCATCTACAGGAAGGCCAGCTACACACTTGCTCTTTCACAGATACTTTCTCCTCCTGCTCTTGTTTTTTTTTTTTTTATGTGGGCCCTTTCTGATTCTCCCTGCTAAGCAGTTCTTTCTCGCTCTTAACACTGAGCTCCTCTCATGGCCATTGATGGATTGTCTGGGTTCTAGCCTCAAGAGGTCCCGTCTGCGGCGCACTGCCTCCGGTAGGTGATCGTACATGATGATGGCGGCACCATGCCTATGATAGTGGCTTTTACCATGATCTTCAGAACGAACAGACCTGCCATCAATGCTGACAGACTGGAATAATCAGAAGAAGAGGCAAGGGCTGATCAAATCCTGGCGTAATAACGGCTTAGATGTTGTGCTAGAAGTAAAGTAACTCTCTTACAAGTAATTCCTAAAGAATACAGTATGGGCAGTGGACTGAGAAAAATGAGACGGCGTCAGAAGTATTGGTTTTGGCGAACTAAAGGTAAACATCTGTTTCCATCGCCTCTGTTAAGATGTGATGGCTCTGATGTAGCTCAGTATGTTTACCACATTGCATTACCGCAAACAAACACACACACACACAAACAAACACACACACACACACATACTCTGTGTAATTGCTTAAGGACACTGTGGGATGTGTAGCTTGGCCAAGCTGTCAGACATCAGTGATTTACTAGAAACTGGAGGCCAAGTTTAAAAGAGGTGTTTTGTAATGTTGGTGTTTGGTAATAAATAAAAGAGAAGATAAACTGAAAATGTTGGACATAGACACATAAAGAAGTGTTGAAGTGTGCAGGAGAAGTGTTGGGGTCAAAAGAAACTAGGGATGAACTGATTGCGAATTTTTTTCTGACTTGTTCTGATTTCTTTACAGCCAAATTGTTAATTTTTTTTCCAAAACTTTCTGTAAGCCGGAGTTGAATCATGAATGACACTGTTTGCTCTTTAACGGGACAATCAGTTGTCTTTTTAACATGAATCAAATAAACCGCTCCATCAAAAGTTAGAAGGTATTGGCTGTTTAGCACAGTGAGTCTTAACTAATGATGCCATTATAGTATGGTACAAGGTTTACATTTCACAGATTAGCAATCTATCTCCCTCTCGCAATTCAATAGAAACCGGAGCTCAGTAGCTAGTGGCTAGAAAGCCCTTTCTCTGGTCAGCTGGCTCAGGAGTAATCCATACTTCTCTTTACACTACTCTTCCCAAGTGCCCACCCATTATTTGAGTTCAAGGAACACTTTGCTATTCTAAATCTCCAGCAGCTGGTGGTCCACATTAGAGTCCGTTACAGTTGTCCGGCAAAGTCAGCTGCCTAGTTCATTTTTGTATGAGTCATGCTGAAAATGATACAGCTCAGTCTATGAGTTTATAAATTAAGTTGGAATTAAGCTATAAAATGATTTTTACAGTAAGATTTAACACTTTTATTTATTTGAGCTTAGCTTGCATCATACTGAATCTGTACTTATGCTACTGGGGGCTCCATCAGTCACTATAGTTAGTTGATGCTTGCAAGCTATAATGTGAGGTAGTCGTATTCCACCAGTAGTGAAATATGTATATTTAGGTGTAGTATTGGGCTTGATCACTGGACAGTTTTTCTGGTTTTTCTTCATGTGGCAACTTTTGTACATTTACTTTGTTTCGCCTCCTTGCTTTTTGGATGTCACGTTGATAAAAACATCATTTCATGTTGCATTTTTATTGGCTAATCAGTAGACGTAGGTTGTAGCAACGTGCACACTGTGCCGTGGTCATCTTAAGTTTCTTGCATTGTCAGAAAATAATCTCAGGCTATCTTGGGTTGCAAAACTGTGACAACAGCCATCTTTGAAAATCTCTCATAGTACGATGTAGGACCACCATTTAAGATCCACAACCAAAGAAATTACCACGATTGTTTGAGGATCGTCATCTTTCGTCTGGGACAGCCCAAAATCATACAGTGTATACCAGAACTAAGTAAACTGTCTCTGTAACTCAAAAGAATGCTCCGATTAGGTCCATTTAAAACGGCCTGCTGTCACACAGGACTGAACCTGTTGAGAAAAACATCAGTGTGAACAGTGAAGGTTTATCAGTAGTGATATTTTACAAGGAGTTTCAGAGTGTACATAAAACACGTAAATGTGTTCTGTAGTTTTGCAGCTTGCTGCTTCTCCCCCCACCTCCATTCCAGGAAGGAAAAGGCAAGGTTCTTTCTTTCTGCATGCCCACTCCCCATCCACACCTATTGTATGGACATGCCAAAATCTAGCTCCTGACACAATATTAATGGTACAATTCTATGACATGGCCTGAGTTTTGCCTGCGTAGCTCATTAGATATAAAAGAACTGTTTGGTCCTACATTAACAAGTAATTTGTTTGATGTGGTATGATGAAGTTAGAGCTGATAGTTCTTAGTGTGTGTGAGCCAAGACTCATCAGGCTCATTTTTATCCTCCACTAAAACCTACAAATGAATGGTGTGTATACTAAAAGTATGTCTTAGGCTGGACACACACACTTGTATGATTACACACACAGCCATGCACACATGCAACAAATGAACTCTAGTCCTAACCTTTAAAAACCCTAAAAATGTCATTTAGTTAGCTCGGTTACCTGTATTAATTAGGAAAATGAGCAAATATTTTTAATTTGCTTCCACAAGTCCACTCACATTGCTCCCAGTGGAGTTTAGGAAAATCCTCATTCTCACTTAAAGAGCCCTACATGATCAGGCTCCTCAGTACATTGTGGAGCTCCTGCAGCATTACACCTCTAGTCGAGCCCTGAGATCCATCCAGCAAGGCCTTCTTTCTGTGCCTCGCACCAGACTGAAGACATGTTGGGATTGCACATTTCAATCTGTTGTTCCCAGACTATGGAACAGTCTTCTGCCAGCACTGAGCCTGGTGCAACTGGTCAAACAGTTTAAGGCCCAGCTTAAGACTTGCCTTTTTAGACAAGCCTTTGGGTAGCTTTTTAATACCCAAAGGCTTGTGTCTTTTATGTTTTATTTTATATATTCTGCATTTTTTCAACTTCTTTGGAATTTTATTGTTCAGCGCTTTGTAATGTCTGTCTGCGAAAAGCACTTTATAAATAAACTTTTTTCATCTCTTGCTGCACATTTGAGAACATTTGCTTCTCACATGTGTAGCCATACAAGTTCACACTTACACACACACACAGTCACATGCTCTGCATGCCACCACATTCTTTCTGTGCTTGCAATGTAATTACAGAATGATGTTAAAAGTCACATGTGTGTGAAGGAATGGACCAATTTAGGGAACCAGGCGTAAGAAGAATGTGAATCTGTGTGCAGCGTGTACAGGTGCCTGCTTTAACTGTGAGTGCATGTGTGGGTCTGCGTGTTGCCTCAGGACTTGGGACCTCTGATGCTAAGTCATGTTGTAGCGACACAGTGATGCAGATTCTCCAGCAGGGGGCAGAGACACTTAGACTCATGCATAACTCATATACTATTACAGTCAGAGATGTCCTTATTCACGCCATTCCACCAGGCCTCATCACAAAAGAATGTATCAGTCACTTTGTCAGAGGGAGGGGTCAGTGTCTAAGACAGTCTGTACTGTTAGACTGAAGATATGTTTACGTGTATTACTTGCGAATGCATCTTGTGTATGGAGGTATTTGTAGTAGAGCTGTACAATTTAGGGAAAAAAAAACAGTATTGTTGTGATAGTATTGCACACTGCAACTGCAGTATGACTTGCAATGTATTAAAACACATCAATATCAATATCAATCAATAATGTGTGTGTGCGTGTGTACAGGTAAAGAATGGGTTGCATTATTTTGACATGAATAATTGAAACAAACTGATGACATATAATAGACAATATGTTGTGCAGCCCTAAGTTGTAAGTAGCCTGTTCGAGAGTGTATTCATATATCGTCACATTTTTTAGCATTTGAAAACGACAGCTGCCCTTTAGTGTGAACAACAAAAAGACCAATCGAAATACGTTCCAGAATGACTCTCCAGAAAGTTAATTATGTATATCCATAAAGTTACTATTTGGGAAACTTTTGGACAGTGATGACATGTGAGCTAGTGATACAAAAGCAACGTAGCTGTTATCAGCAAACTCTGTCTGCACTTATTTAAGGCCCATTTCTCTTCCACAAGTAAAGGTGAATGTTTTAGTGCAGTGCTTGTGTCAGCTCTGTTTTTTTCCACTGGGTTTGTGTATTGATTTTGACCGGGCTGTGTTGGCTGCCTGTGGGGAACAGTTTCATCTGCCTTTTGGCCCTCTCACCCACACAGATCTGTCTGACAGACCAGCAGAATTCTTGGTGTGTGTGTGTGTGTGTGTGTGTGTGTGTTTGTCTGTTTTACAAGGCATATACACATGTACCAGACAGAGGTGATATGCCTAAATGATTTTCTGACATAAGTCTGTTTGTGTCTATATGTGTAGTTAACAGTCAGCAGAGCTATGAGATATAAATGAAAGTATATCAGTGTATGATGTTACAGGCCTGCACTATTTTAGCCAAGCACACTGTCTTGACTGATTAAAATATTCACAGCATGCTCACAGGACTCCTTAAAGCATTTTGTGGTTTGTTAAAGCATAAGCATAAATGCATTTGCATATTGTAGCGAACTGTGAAATCTGTTTTGCAAATATACTTTGTGCAGCCCTAAGCCTGCTGTAAACTGAAACAACAGTGGTCTTATATGTTTATTGTATATTGACACACAGTACGAGATGCTTCAAATGAAATCATGGCCAAATTCTGAGACAAACTGTGTGAAATCAATAATTTCCACAAAATTATCTGGCTAATAGGCTTATCATGCAGGAACATGACCATGAACATGACTTGGGTCCTTCATCCTTCATTTTTTTTTCCCCCCACACTTATTTATTTCAGGAAAATAGGGTCAGACATAAAGACGTGTTTTCGCTTTGCGTGTATCTTACTTCAGCTTGCTGTTTGAAATTGGTGGAAATATTGGTGAGATGATGCTCATGCTGCTGTGTGTCAGTGAGATTTTAGATGTTTATTGTAGCAGATTTTAATTTCTTGAAAAAAAACTTGTTAGTTGTGGCCAATTTTCACAAGCTAAATGTTCCCCTGTGCTGGCAAGCTTGAACGGTGAAGCCTAGCACGTGCTACCTCCAAGACACATAAAGTAACATCTTTTCAAAGTGCTGCTAATGCAACATCATCAGACAGCTCAACGGGATTGGCTAGCATCAAGTTGAGGCATATTATGCTGTCTTGGACTCCCAGCCATGCATGGCTGTGACATTACTGTGGACTGAACCACTAATGATAAGGTCACTTGTCACTTTAACCCTTATAATGCAAGCAGCATAGATCTGTTGTGGAAGTGCACCAAATGGTAAATTGTCATCATTTTGCAAAACAGTTCCTTATATGGAAGTTCCTCCGGTTCGTGTTGATGCTCAAGGTGTTAGACGTCATGCTGAGCTTTGTCTGGTGTTCCTATGTCATGTAGAACCAAAGTTTTTTTGGGGGGGCGGAGGGGGTCCGGAGAGCGGCCAAGCAGCGGTTTCAGACTGTTTTAGACCTTTTTTTATCTGTGGAAATCAGATTTTACTAGTACGCTTTGAGTTCTAATGAATAAATGTTGTAAGACTACCAATTATAACTTGTGACAAAATAATTCTGTCACAATACGCATTTTACTGTCAGCAAAAGAGATCATCAGAGAAACATAAACACAAATTTAACCATTAGACACTACCTCAGAACTATATTGTACTGAGAATATGGCCTCAGGGAACTTTATACTGCGTTTTCATAGCGCAGATAATTATCTGTCTGCAGCACAACAGGTGTGTGAGAGAGAGACAGAGCGAGAGAAGTAGTATGCGCATTTATTACCTTAGACACAAATGTTACACTAATGCCATTCCGAAACACCTCATTGCTCTCTGTCTGGATTTTAATGGCGATCTACTCTGTCAGCACAGAAAGTTACAGAAATAAACAGTGGCTGCTCTGACTGAAATCCATCATCACCCGAGACCTGATCTGATTTGTGCGGGGAAGATTGCAGCAAGTGCCAGGTGTCTGACCGCTAGTCCACTGGCCAATCTGTAGGGCCCACTAAGTCTCTGGAAAAATGTAATTAGCCAGAGCTGGATATTTTCCTGCTGCTTCTGCACTGGTGTGTAACGAGTGTGGCAGTCTGTGGTGTGGCCCCTGAGGGTCCTGGTATCGAAGAGTGTGAGGGGGCTCTCTGTAGGCCGAACAGTCATCACTGTGAAGGTGCAGGAAGTCAGAGCAGCAGCGATCTCTGCTGAAGGAATCTGTGATTAATCGCTGTCTTTAACACTCAGCCTGGGGCTGTGTTTGCCACCAACCCCCCACCTACTCTCTTTTCACTTCCACAGGACTGCACCATCTTAAAATGACAGTTGTAGTCAGGCTGTTTTGCATTGCAGGTGAATGATTTGTCGAGAATATTCACTGAACATTCAGAGCACGCATGAAGAAAATTCAGTTAACGTAATGGGGAGTTTCTTGAGTCTTCGAAATGGTTAAGATGACAAGTCCATGTGGTCTGGTGTGAAATACTCTGTGCTAGAGAAACAGCCGTGGTGAGAGGAACCAGACATCTGAAGCGTTTAATGCCTCTTATACATTAAGTGAATATGCTGCCTGATGTCTGAGACCATCAAACCAACACCTCTTGGATCTGAACTGGTTTCTTGATTAGAGAAGCAAAAACGTTTATGTATGTTTCATTTAACATGATTTCCTTTACACATATTAGACTATTTCTGTTGGTTCATTCATCATGAAATGTGGGTGTTATCAAAAACAAAAAGAAAATGAAAAAAGCTTTCGATATGACAGATATATAGAGATATAGAGGGTAAATGATGTGATGAAAGAAACACAAGACCCTCTGGAGGAGTGGGTGAGGAAATAAAGGAGTGCTGACAGGAGAAGAGGTCACAGGGTTAAGTCTGACTATTTGAATTAGCATAGACCAAACTGAAGTCCTAGAGGCCAGAAAGCTTGCTACTTGTCGATAATTGTGTGGGGGAGAGGGGCATCTCGGAATCAAAGCTGACACTGTCACCTCAGGCTGAGACTCTGTAGTTCTGGGTCGTACCAGAGACTGGGTGTCCTCATGCAGACCACCTAGTAACATTTTACAAAACCTCCAAACCCACACCACATTGCAAATTTAAAGAACTAATAAAGCCACAAACGTAATGAATCCGAAAAAACAAAATGACGTGACACTACGCCTGCAATTAGGTGCAGTTTCCTTCTTCACTTCCTTCTTAACTGGTGATTTTATTTCCATTAATTTGGGTATATTTAGCAGTCCCTTCATGATGATGTGAAAATTGTACTTCAAAGTGGGGTCTTCATCAGCATCTATGTATGTGTGTGTTATTTTTGTCTGAATTGCCTAAACCTTAAATTGTAGGATATGTAATGTGCCTGATTACACATCTTACTGATCTCTCTCAGGCCCCTAATCTGTGGCATTGCGTAAGTACGTGTTATGGTTTAGTAATGGAGCGTTGGGTAGTTTCACTGAGGGCTTTGGGTTTCCACGGCGGAAGCATTTGGATTGTGGAGATCGTTACTTTTAGGTGTCCAGCAGTGCTTTATTTCTCTCTCTCTTCCCACACAAATAACTCAAGGATCTGTGTCTCCATCCCTCTCTCTCTCTCTCTCTCCGTCCCTCCACTTTAGTTGTCGGTTACTCAGTTTGAAATTCCCTCTAGTTGAGTCAGGCAGGCTGATTCATGAACTTTTTTGAATGACTAGGGCTGCACAAATTAAGATAAGATAATCCTTCATTAGTTCCACAAATAGACAAAATATTAGGATTGTAATAATACTGCTACATATTGCGATTACAATTCTATCTATCTATATCAGTATATCTATAATATCAGTATTGCAGAGACCAAGATTGCAATAACTATTAACAGACAATATATTGTGCAACCCTGTAATAGATACACTTTATGTCCAGCTCATATCCAAGAAGCACACAGTGAACACACAGTAAATCTTATCAGGTCTCCTTTCCAACCACACACTCACTGAAGCTCATCTCATCTCTCTCTCCCCTCCTTCTCTGTCTTAAGCCTTACCCCTCCCCTTGGTTTGTGTATAACAGCACCCCACCCCCGCTGGTAAAAGAGGGAGCAGATGAGAGCCTTGGGTTTCCTCCCTGTTTGCTGGTCCTTCCTCTTGCAGCACAATGGAGCTGATTGTCCATGTGACACACACACACACTCTGGCACCCAAAGAAAGAGGGATTGATGCGAGGGGCAAGCGAATCGCCTTCCCGGCCATATGCTGTCTCTCCTCTGGAATGTGACTGTCTTTCTGGGTTACCAAGCAAAAACTGAGAGAGAGAGAGAGAGAGAGAGAGAGAGAGAGAGAGAGAGAGAGAGAGAGAGAGAGAGAGAGAGAGAGAGA
>JBBPCZ010000019.1:11210368-11220559 GCA_037974445.1 Brycinus macrolepidotus | reverse complement strand
TTAGGTTTATCACAGCAGAGTGTAACTCGTGCAAACAGAGTATGGTAAATGTGAAACGTGTGTTTCTTATGGTAAAATAGTGTGATTTTTAAGTGTATAGTTTTTACAAGTGTTTTGCTAATTGGGTGTGTGGTTGTGCTAATTGTGTGTACTGTTTTGAAAACACGGGCCCTGTTTTGAAAATCATGCTTAAGCAATCCAAAAAAACTGTAAGTAAACGTCCCTTAAATGAATAAAAAGACAATGAATTAAAGCTAACTGGAAAGAGCATAATGTCAGCTGTCTATGAGCAGGTTCTGGGCCCTTTTGCTTTCAGTATAGGCAGCATTAGCCATTTTGAGGTGGACTATTCTTTTAACAGGCATCATCACTGGGATTGTGAAGTTTCATTCCATCTCCAGTTTGAGGTTATCAGGTTTGGACAGAAATTTATTGGGCTGTTCTATTCAGGGCATTCTAAACTTAGTGCTGTGTGTCAGGTCAGATCGGACATGGGCACAATATTCGGGTTTATTCAGGTTTGGATCATAATGTCAAGCCTGATTAAATCTCGACCCCTGAGAGGCTGGAGGTTTGTACCTGTTCCAGATCCTGCTGGCTGACTCTGGACAAGCCAAGACCTCCACCCCCGCTGGCATCTACACAGAGAAAACAGTTCAAAGCAAGGCATTTATTAGGATGTGAAAAGAAGACCTCATTTTAAAACATACTTCTTCACAGTACAAATGCAAACTCGCCTCTGTATCCTGGAAGTAAGGCGTCTTTAGGGTCACTGGGAGTGCAGTAGAGGAGGTAATACTCTAGGTGGCGCCAGATCACAAACAAGCAAGTCTCAATGATGTCTTGGCAACAAGGTGTCAAGGAAAGCAGCATTTGCCCTCAGAAACCACAAGACACATTCATGATTCAATTTAAACTCCTGGAGAGTAACAGAACGCAGACATTACCCTGCATTAATGTGTAAATAGCACTATTCTGGTATAAATTAAACTAATCTTAAACAGCTTGTGGGTGGTGGGTAAATAGAGCAGAGTATGTGTCAAAGTACAAGGATACAGGAGCAGAGAGCCAGCAGCTTGGCACGGTTGTTCACAAGTTGAACAAGACGGCGTTTGGCCAGCACACTCCTCTGCACAGACGGGATCTTCTCTACTCCACCCAACCCAGACACCAGGCCCTGGCAGAGCTACACAAACACAAACACAAAAGAATCATCTCCAGATCCTCTCAGGACCTCCAGCACTCCAAGGTATTCTCTGCTTTAAGCAATGTGCTAAAATAAAACCAAGGCAGCAATTGAAAACTAGGGTTACCCCCTCACTGTTTATCAGCAAATTAGTAAAACAATGCATTGTACTCTACAACAAGCTATTTTTGCCATATGTGGGTGAGTGTAAAGCTGAACATGACTACATTTCTGATTGTGTGTGTGTTTGTACCTCTTTAAGCTCCTCTGGAGCGAGCTGCTCCAGCCTCTGCAGCTTGCTCAGACTTTGTCTGTGGCTGTCATGGTATCGAAAGAAGTCTGCTGCACTGTTCTTCAGCAGGAGCAGAACCAGACCCAGACTAGGCACTCGAGACACTGATTGCACCGCCATGTCTGAGCCATAAAAAAGACAACAAACATAAAGACTAAACTAAACTAAATTTGCTCTCTGTGTAGTTTGCATGAACACTGGCTGAGAGAGATTGGGGGAAGGAGAGAAAAAACATATCCAGCCATACTAACTGACCTGTTGGTTCACTGGCAGAAGGGCTGAAGAGGCAAACAGTGAACTGAGCTTCAGCTGAGCTTTGCAGAAGCAGTGCCTGGCAGTACTCCATAATGTTAGCGCAGATCTGATGATATAGACACAAAGTAATATGAGGCCTGTATCCAGTTTTGGGTCTGGTGGTTTACTCATCAGTATTCGGTGCCTAGTGTTATAGAGTGTTTGCTACATATGAATTGGGAATGACCATAAAATGTTCAAAAGGCAATTTGTGAGAATTCAAACACTACAAATGACTGAACATTCTTGGTCAAATATGCTACAAAGTGTTCTCCTGCTCTTATGGGAATGCAGTACATAACTTCATACCTGTTGCATGGCAACCTCCATCTCTTCCCTCTTCTCTGCAGCATCGCCAGGGGCAACACTCTCCTCAATGTGCTTCAGGTAGCGGGCACGTTCCGTGCCAGCCAGACGCACAAGCAGAGAAAGGCACTGACGCTGATGAGAAAAAAAGAAAAGAGAAAGAGAGAGAGAAAAGGAGAGAGGTGATGCAGAGAGAGAGAAAGAAGAAGAAGAGAAAGAGAGGGAGATAGCATGTGTGAGGGACAGAGAGAGTCAGACTTGGTCTAGTACACAGATAACTCAGAAATTAAAATAAGAGAGAGTCAAGGTTTTTCTGTACCTGGAATCGACCAATGTGTCCTTGGAACTCTAGCAGGGCTGCACTGTTGACTTCTTGTCCCAAATCCAGAGCTCCTGTTATGACAAACACAAAAACCCACACAATATTTTTGGTTTGTCCATACAGCAGTATTGACAGTGATGTGTGTACAGTAAAGTCCGTACCTGGCAGGGCAGTTTTGCTGATGATTCCTGTGAGAAGAGAAAGCTCCTGTAATGATCCCATACTCACATCTTGACCACGCAGGATAGACTGTATGGTGTCTGAGTGCACAATCAGCCACTGGAGCACCTACACACACGCACACACACACACACAGTCAAACAGACACACAGAGAGACACACACAAAAACTTGCTGTTTGTTATGAAGACTGCACATCAGTATCCACATACAGGTCTGTGTGAAAAAAAGAGCGTACCTGTGCTGCCCCCTGCTGGTGGTGTGCAGTGGTGGAGGTCAGGATGACCTGCAGGAGTCTGAGTGTTGGCAGCAAAATCTGTCTGTATCTTTCCAGAGGGCCAGGGAGGAACCCTGATGGGTCCCTTTGACCAAACATTCTACACAGAGAGAAAGAAAAAAAAATGTTTGTTAATAATGCAATAATACAGATCTGCAAATACATTGCAGGCAAGCGTACAACATCCTACATGGTGCTAATACTAATGCTAAAACCAACAAATGTTTTAAATAATGTTAATTATATAAGTCAAATTATAGTGATTATGTATTATATAATACTACATGATTATATAATGTGTGTGTGTGTATGTATGTATGTGTGTTTATCTCTTATAGCCTAATTTGAACTTACATAGAATTGTAACATCTGTAACAAATATACTTGCTGTATTCGTTTTCAGGATTTTAATTCCCCCTCTCTCACCTAAGCGAGTCGTTCTCGGGCAGCATATGGAACACTTGGCATTCGACCAGCTGAGACACAAGCCCACAGCACAACAGCTCCACAGCCCCCTGTGCTGTCTTAGCTACACGGGTCAGCAACGCCTGGATAGCACACCCAAACACCACAGATACACATCAATACTTCAAAAACATATTCAAGTTGACTGTTACATAAAAGGCAATTGCCTTGTTTATTTTCTAGGGACCACAATGGAAAGCTTTAGGAATAGATAGGGTTATGATATTATCCTTGAGCATTATTATTATTATTATTATTATTATTATTATTATTACCACTATTATTATTATTATTATGCCATAACCTAAGTTGTGCATAGTGTAGTGTTTTAAAAATATGAAATTAATCAACTGACTGATTTTCGTATCTCACCATCTTGGACTCGTAGATGTACAGGGGTTTGAGCAGAGGTGGCTGGGGGATTAGCAAAGTTTGCAATGCAACATCATCCTGCCGCAGGCTCTCCACCAGCACACGAAGGTAGCCGCTGTTACACAGATACACCAGCCACTGGCTCTGCCTGTCTATAGACAACACTCTGTCTAGCACAGCCAGAGCCAACATCTGAAATGCACAGAAAAAAAGATTGAAAATTTATACCAAACATAAAGGCACAGAAACACAGATTTGTCTACATTAGTGAACATCAACAAAAGACATGTGTAGGACTTTACACAGCCTTCCATCTAATTAGAGAAAACAGTGGCTTTAAGGTCCTGACATAGGGATTCAACAAAACGTATCGTCCACCTTATACATAGTATAATCTCAATTGGGCAATGCCAGTACAATGGGACACACATTGTTTAAGTAGGATAACTTAGCAGCATAACAAGGACAAAAGAAATAAATGCCCAAAGAGTTGAAATAGGGAATGAGGTTTTTCCTACCCTTCCTATCTCATGTCCATCACAGGCATCTCTGCAAACCACCTCCATTAGAGCAGTGCCATAGCTCTCAATAATGGCCAGGTTCTCTCTCTGAAGCTTAGAGAAGCCATCTTCAGGAGCTGTTAGCCGCTCCCACATTGACATTCCTGCAAATCACACAAATGCAAAAAACAAGTTCAAGGAGCATGCTTGATTTTCATTCTCATTTAGTATCAATATTTGACAGTGTAATGTTTATTTACAGGCTCCTGCTTTCCCTGGCAATTGTAGGTCAGTCATAGTCCATAAGTTCATTTGCTAGTATACCTGTTTGCAGAGTGTCTGGCTCCTCAGGTTTCTGGGCAATTTGCAAGTAATAAAGCAACGAGCCATACAGGTGAGCACGCAGGCGCTGGAATCCTCCACCTGGAATACAGAATATTAACTCGATAACATATCTAAATGGCCTGTCCATCAAAACATACTTAAAAAGCAAATCAAATACAAAACTACAAAAATCCCAAAGTCCCAGTAGCTCACACACACCTGTGCACAAAGTAAAGTCCAGCAGCTTCCGCAGAATGAGGTGGAGGGCGGAGTTAGCAATGGAGGCAAATCCTGATGAAGAACCACCCTCCAGTCCAGCACCTTGCTGTTGTTCAGACAACACTGACTGGCTGAGGTGTGCAGTCAATGTAAAAACTGCCCCAGCAACAACTGTCATCAGCTCAACAGCAGCATCCTCTGCTAGCACCTGGGAGCAACAAGCAGTCCAGGCATAAACGCTTCTTTATCATTTTACAACTTCATAGATTCCTACTAATTATTTGAAATATGTGACAATATAAAACAATATAAAAAAATTATTTCATACTCTTATGTAACCCAATTAGATTTATATAAAGAAATTAAAACCTCTGAACAGTAATTTTAAGCTTTTGAACAGTGGTATATAATCCTTAAGAGAAAAGGAAAACCAAAGGACTGAAAACCAAATCAAAACTTTGTGCAGTACTTTGTCATGTAGATCAAGTAGCAGGTCTCTGATGATGAGCTGCCTCTGATCAGCAGGAATTAACTCAGCGGGGCAGGCAGTGAGGATCGTCTCCACCAGACTCCTCCAGCTTTGCAGGGCGTGCCGCTTAGCACTCAGACTGCACCGCACACGATTCCTCTCCACCACTTGCTGCAGGATTGAGTTCACCTCCTGACAGGAAGAGAAGTGGTATTAAGACAGAAACTCAGCAAGTGTTTGGCTGTGCCCAGTTCTTATGATCATCAGTGACATTCTCACCTCCATAAGCAATGGCCGTTGCCCAATGGCAGCCATTCCTTGCAAAGCGTTGATCTCTGCTACCAAAACTCTGTGTAGCAACTAGGATGACAAGGAAAGAAAAGAATTAAATATTCACATCTAAACGAAGATGAGAACTTTTGGAATTACTGATGGATCACACAACCTGAAGACAAAAGAGTACACATGAATGAAGGGCATGGTGGCGACACTAACCTTGACATTGCAGACAGTGTGTCCTTGCTCGTTGACATGTTCGCAGTTAGAGATGACCTGCTCAATCTGAGTGCGCTCAAAGAAGTCCAGCTGCAGCTGCTCAGGCACCTCCTGACTGAAGTCTATAGCATCCAAAACACTCAGGAGCTTCCTGCGCACTGAAACAGAATGTCAGAGCAGCATTAGAAGTTCTATTAATCTGGTTACGTAAGATTAAAAACTGTTTATGTAGGTGTACAGGCTTCAGCGTTAACTCACCTTTAGACACTGTATCAAAGTGCAGGAAGCTACTAACTGATTTACTCTCGTCATCAATGCCCATCTCCCCATCTAAAATCAAATAAATAAAAAAAACTATTTTGAAACAAAATGGAGGAAAAAGAAGATTTCAAGGGTCTATGGAACAAAGTGCGTACCGTGTCAGTTCAATACGGAACACTCCTTTTTTCTTTCAAATACGGAACAATTCCGTTAAAAAAAAAAGGTGTGCTTTGGTGCTTATTGTGTGCTCACATGTATGCATTACCTGCATGCTGCATGTGTGGCTGGTCATCCAGCAGAAGGTTGAGCAGTCTCTGAGTGTGTGAGCGCTGCCGGTTCAGTGAGGTCACTCTGAGTTCGATGGCTGCGGTCTTCATTAGCCAGGACATCTGGTTCAGAGCAGCAATCCCATTCCCTGGGGAATCGGGGGAAAGGGTGTGTTGAGAATCTACAGTAGCAGTAACTAGTGAGGAGTACAGCCTGTCAGTAGTGGATTTATCTGTTTATTTACTGAATTTCTGTATAATTGGAGTTGATAGAAACCTATCAACTTTTTTTAAAATACACTGTTTTTTTTTTTAAGTGTTTTCTAATGGAATAAATATGCTTCCATTTAACTAAGTATTTCAATCCACAATGACTACGTTAGTGTCATACATCTGTCAAAAACTTTCAAATACACGCAGTGAAATTAAACACTTCCACAATTTACTGCTTTGCAAACTATATATAATTTTACAAAACATTATGATCTTGTTGGCCTAGTAGTCACAGAGCAGTTCCTGTACAAAATGTGTGAGAAGACTACTCTTACAAATTATTTTGTTGCAATAAACAGATCTGTTTCTGGGACTGTAAAGTTTTAAATGTGCCTTAAACACGAAAGGATCTGACAATCCCAAAGCAATTACATGGCTGGGATGAATAAAAGGCAGTGCAGATTGTTACTTGGCATCCACTAAATGACAGACAGAAGACACCAACCTGGTAGGATGAAGGGTAAGTGCTTCAGGTGAGAGAATAAGAAGTCCTGACTGGTCCTCAGGTAGCGCATGGTGGGGCCTGAAGTGTCTGAGCACGCACACAGCTGGAAGATCACCTGGTGTGCAAAGAGAATGTATAATTGTCTCAACAATGAAACATGAAATTGAAAATACAACAGTAGCCAATATAGTATGTGGATGCTTGTGTGTGTGTGCACGCAAGTCTGGACCTGATAGCAGAGCTCAGCTAGGTGTGGGGCCTGTTGTGTGAGTACAGGCCCAGTACGTCTCTCACTGCCACGCTGGAGCAAACTTAGAATTGCATGCAGGCAACTCCGAGGACAACCAAGAACTCCTAATGAAAGCACAAAAACCAACAAACATCTCATTTTCAAGTTTACAAACAATACATTTTTTTAAGCATGCACATCCACTTTAGATAGAGAATGTGCTAACCTGGGTCTTGTAGGTTGGTGGAGGAGACTGGTTTCTTGACCTCATAGCCCAGCAGATAAAGGGCCAGGTTAGGACCCTTTAGCTCCAGAGAGGTGATCAGTAGGTTAAGAATGTGGATCTGCGTCTCGTGACGGATTCTGGCCACATGCTTATCTGGGTCCGAGTCTGATTTCATAAAGGCAAATAATACTGTGAGCAGACATAAATAAATTCTAATGCATATACAGTCAACAGAGTGTGATGTCCAAAGTTCTAGATTTGGAACAGGAAATCAATAGCACAGTCACTCTCTCTGTGCCCTAATATAAAGTTGTCTTTAAATAAATCAGCAACAAAATAAGCACTTTTAGTGTGACTCACCATCTGTTTTTTCCACACCCTCCTGAGCTTCATCATTATCCAAGCACTCCACAAATCCAGCCATCAGTTTCTCACTCACTGCCTGCTCAGATCCCATTAAAGAATTAAGAATTAAGAATCAAGAATCACACCACTACACCAACAATAGTATAAGGATGAGAGGCATGAATGAACACAACATATGTTTCAAGTATTTATTCTACTGACTTATGACTGCAATTGTTGAATTTCCACAAAGTTACAGTTTAATACTGCTTCATTTGCAGATTTTTCCTGAATAGACAATTGTGGACCAAATGTTGCCATTGAATAGAAAAGGTACTCAAATACAGAGAGTAGTCTCTCACCTGATCATGGGTAAAGTCTCCAACCAGTCTGGACTGGATGTTGGGATAACGTGCAATATGCCGTAAGATCTTAGCACTCAGGAAAGCAGCCTCAGGATTGGAACTGCTGTGGTATAGATACCTATAGTGGACAAAAAGGGAAGATTAATTAGAGTTGCCAATTCAGCACAAATAAGTACTTTGTATTTGAAATGTTCAAACATTTCAGGTGCAAATAGCTCTTAATCTGTATTACACTATATTAAATGATATTTCTATTAGGTTATCCTCCCTTAGGTAACAACATTAGTGTGCTTTTGCATATGCAAATGTGATCGAGTGAAAGGCACCTGGCAATGTTAATGATGTGGTCGGCGCGTCTGCTCTGTGCACTGACGCCCTGCAGTAGCTGTTCCAGTGGGGAGACCAACATTGAGGCCTGGCTCTCTCTCAGCAGGTCCATGAACACCACCTCCTTCTGCAGAGCCTGATCTAGCAGACTCAGACAGTGCAGCACTGCAGACTCCAACTGCTTTTTCCCTACATTACCACAACAGATCAACATTATCATCATCATCCTCCTCTTTATGATCACCACCCTTACTACATAATGTTCATCAACAGTCGAAGTGGCAACATAAAGGTCCAAGAATAGAAAACAGTACGGTTATAACCTGTTGATAATACTCTTTTTTAATACAAAGTGCTGTCTTTTGTGCACTTTAATTAGTTTGAAGCAATGATGAAGTGAACCAAACCTGACCTTCAAACTAGTACACTTATTACCAGTGATAAAATACTGACCTGGGAAGGGAGCATATGTGTCAAGTTGGCGGACACCCTCCTCAAGCAGGCTGAGGCACAAGGACAAGGTGGGGGAGTCATTCAGCAGATGGAACATCAGGATGTAGCCTGGGGGTTTATGAGCCGGAATCTGTTCACCCTGCAGCTCCACTGTCTCCTGCAAGAAGTCTGCTGGCTGAGGCTCGTAGTCCCGCAGCAACTTGTGGAAAACTTCCAACACTGCCTCTGCCACTTCCCACTGAGGAGAGAGGGTAACAGAGGTTCAGCATTTACTATAGGAAGTAATTAATATAGCATTTATTATAGGACGTAAAGAAAACAAGGAAGAGTAGAGCACATTACCTTCTCAGCTGGGCGGCGGTAGGCTCGTGTTGGAAAGGGAAGAAAGACAGCATCCCGCAGAAAGGCCAGGTAGGGCTGGAATCCTGGCACACGCAGCCCGGCACCTAGATTAACAGGAAGGGAACTCTCGACCAAAGTGCTTATCAGGTGGCAGAACGCCCGGGTCAGAGGGTACTCCTCACAGCCGGACTCAATCTCATTCAGCTCCACCTACACAGGAAGGCACAAAACTGAATCTCATTCACAACTTTATATGCTGCACCAGTGATTGGTGTGAACGCCTACACACATGCATATACATGTACATAAACTACCCATCAAAAGTTTGGGGACAGCTTACTTTCATTTGAAATTTTATGAGAAATGTTTGAATTTGGACTGGATTTGGAAAAACACTTTTGTTAATTTTTTTGTTAAAACAACTCTGAGTAAAAAAAAAATATATAGGCATGGACTCGAGGTTTACTTGGCCCACAGTATATTTCAGACATTTGAAACCATAGTTATTGTATCCTGGAAGAGCAGAATGTTTTGGAGACCAGGCTGCTACATTTGTAATCATACACAAATAACTGTTGGATTTTTCGGAAATGCATGTGTAGCCACACATGGAAAGCTTTTGACGGACAGTGTAAAATCAGTGTAAATTCTACATATTGCTCACCTCTATGCCTGCAGCTTGTCTCTGTCCAGGAGCCTTTACTGTTTGCAAGATCTTAGAAGACAAACACATGATCCACAAATAGTCACATTTTCCATAAAGGGAGCATTAATCCTCAAAATGAATGCTAACACACAAGCTTGTTCATCAGTCAATGATCTTGTACTGTAAAAATAATGTACACCACAGTGTACTAACACAGCTCATCGTGTTACAGTATTATTTGTTTGTTCATTGGCTAATTCTGCAAGGTTAGTCTTCAATGTTCCTAAATTCTCACATACCACACCTCTACTAC
>JBBPCZ010000019.1:11186843-11200494 GCA_037974445.1 Brycinus macrolepidotus | reverse complement strand
CACTTGTGCTAGAAACACACAGACAGTTCAGAAAGAGTGTTCAGCTCAAGTGGCATTATCCTGTCTCCTCAGCGGTCAAGACTGAGCACTGAGAATGTGAACATGCTCACATTTTAGCACTTTAATATAAACTGATAGAACTGAAGCGAGCACTCCATACAATTAAATGGGGAAATTAGCTAATATGTAAGCTTCAATTTAATTCTAAAGAAACAGACTTTGTTTTGTTTTGTTTTAGCTATGATGCATCGCTGTTTACATTATTTATGTTTCAAAAGGCAGTATCCATTTGTTTATATTCCATTTATGCACTGTATTTGTTTATGGTTTTTGTGTCTTTTTTTTAAAAGACAACAGTAAATAAAAGGTAAAAATCTCTAAAGAATGTGATTGTCAACATTGTGAAATTAATACATGCGAAAAAATCGTGATAATTGTGAAACCGTGATTATTTCCCAGACGATAATCGTGCCATCAAAATCTATAATCGTGACATCCCTAGTAGTAGCAGTAACAGTAGTAGTAATTGTAATAGTAACAGTAGCAGTAGTAATAGTAACAGTAGTGGTAACAGTAGTAACAATAATAGTAATATTAGTATTATCGTGTTTAGTGTAACCCAGGGCTGAGAGTGTACCGAGTGTTTAGAGACAGTAGTGATAATTGTAACAGTAGGAGTAATAATAGCAGTAGCAGTATTATAAATAGTAGTAGTAACAGTAACAGTAGTATTATCGTGTTTAGTGTAACAGAGGTGAGAGTGTACCGAGTATTTAGAGACAGTAGTAGTAACAGTAACAGTAGTAATAATAGTAGCAACAGTAACAGTAGTATCAGTAACAGCAGTATTAACGTGTTTGGTGTAACCCAGGGCTGAGAGTGTAGTAAGTGTTTAGAGACAGCAGTGGAAGGTGTGTGCCCCACACTACCTTAATTCACCCATACACCACGATAGACTAGTCAAACACTTCTCAGAGACTGCTAAAACAAAAGTACCCCAACACACAGAGCTGAGAGAAAGATTAAAAGACAACACGAGTTATGTACCTGAATTTACCGCCATCTGAGCCGCCATGTCTGCCTCGCTCCCGGTCGGTCTGAGGAGTCCGGGCTACTGCCAGAGCGAAAATCACACACGGGTTTCTTTTGTAATGTGATAACCCGCTACTAATCTCGTTATTCAAACCCTATGAATCTGCAGTGTATAGATGTATGTGTGACGAAAAACGAATGAGGCTCAAAGTATCAGTGTTTTGATAATGATTTTCTCTCAGGCGGCGAATAAGCATGTCCTCTGGGTGTTTTTAGCGGATTATTTTTTGTAACCTGTTAAGAATATTTACAGACTTTTTATTATTTTCTCTTTAAAGTAATATCACAGACACTACCTGCTTATTCCCATTTTTGTTTTATTTTTATATCACTTTAGTTTATAAAGGGTCACGTTCAAATGTTCATACAGTTTCGGTTTCACATTACTGAAATGAAAACTGGAGAGATTCCCAGTTAGACTGTCATTTAAATATCATAAAAATCTCCAAGGTTTTTACCTCTGAAATATAAAGAACATTTCAGGTTTCTGTATATATTTTGACCATGGTACTGTAATAAACTACGGTTAAGGCTGACTGATAACACTGAGTACTAACTAAAATAACTTTAAACTGTGCCAGAACATCATACGGTAGTTTAGAGTAAACTAAGGAACTCTCAGTAATGAAAACAGTCAAACTACAGAGGTTTAGTACAGTTTATTTAAAGACCTGTACATACAAGACAGAAAACACAGGCAAGCAACAATACCAGACTGACACACCAACAGACACACTGTGACAAAGAGACAAAACTATCAGACACACCAACAGACACACTGTAACTAAGAGACCAAAAAGATCAGACATAATAAGACACACTAACAAAGAGACAAAACTATCAGACACCAACAGTCCAACACCAACACTGTAACAAAGAGACAACACTAACAGACACTAGCATACACGCTGTAACTAAGACAAAACTATCAGACACACTAACAGACACCGTAAAAAAGAAAAAAAGAAACTATCAGACATACTAAGACACACTAACAAAGAGACAAAACTATCAGACATATTAACATATTTAGGGCAACAAAATGACAAAACTATCAGACACACCAACAGACTGTTAAAAAGAAACAAAACTATCAGACATACTAAGACACGCTGTATCAAAAAGACAAAACTATCAGACATACTAACATACACTTGTGACAGGCAACACCAACAGCAGACTGAGAAAACAACTATATTACAGAAACACTACAAATAAGACAGAATCACTCCATGTCTTCTAAACTGTTGTTGCAAATCACATGGTAGCCTACTTTATAGATTGTAGTAGACATAGTACATTGTATGCCTACAAATCAGCTACCCATCACCCAGTAGTGTGATTCCTAAGTGCTGTAACCCCACCCATAATTCTAACCCTGGGGTACCTCCTGGTATGAAAAGACGCTTGTGTTGAATTTGTGGATTCACTTGACTAGTTTTGCTAGTTTGTGGTCAAGTTTCACATAGCAGTTTTCTCTAAAATGAGGTGAGTGGGCAGTTAGTGGTAGAAAAAGGGTGACATGTAGCTGCCAGTTATTGGCCAAAACAAGCACTCTTGAGATGTCTGACTGAATGTTGTGTTGCCCGGTGTTTTTATCTGGTCTGATGTTAATTCACAGTTAAAAACGGACATTTCTGGGTACAGCTCAAGTTGGGGACAGGCCACAAAAAAGCGGGGACTTCTGGTCACCCTACTGTACTGCCCAGTCCTGTTGGTCCCTCTGTAATAATCAATAATACAGATATTACAAAATATAAACGTTTGAAGAAATTATAATGTTTATATTAAACCACATTTTAAGGTAAAGGTTGTGTGCTTATGTGTATGTATGTATGCTTATGTATACATATATATGTATTTCACGGTATCTTATTCTTTGAACAGTGAAACACATTAACCAGAACTACTAGTAAAGATAATACACCATAAGAGAGATGATGATGTAACTGAAGATTGTTTGTTTGTCATTTGGCTGCCCAATATGAGGTGGCCAGTAATCAGATTAATCCTCAGATATTCAAAGTTTACAGCACTGAGTGAAGCTTGTGAAAAAGGAAACATTTGCTCTTCACATAGTGAAATGTGTTCAATTTTTATAATCTGAACTGGTTTAAGGCCATTGTTAGCATGTTAAATGATAATACCACTTTTGCCTCTGGTCTCCAGTTAAAACAGAGTTTTGCAATAACTGGAAAGATCATATCTGAATATGCTTATAGAATTTCACTGTGTACACAGTACACAGTAAAACGAAACAAAATTCCTATAAGACCATGGTGCAACACAAAGAACAAAAACACAAACACCACAAGACTTCATAAGTGCAGACATGACAATATACATAGTGCAAAGAGAGCAGGAGAGAGTGCAAGAAAAAACTCAGCAGGACGAGAGAGTGTACTTTATTTAATAAATAAAGAGTCTTTACAGTGGCAGTTGGGGTATAAGTTTGGTTTAAGGCAGAACAGTTCAGTCTGTATGTGTGTTATGTTATGAGGAGGAAGTTTAATTCAGGGATGTGTGTGTGTGTGTGTGTGTATTCTGACTGAGAAGTCTGGTGGCCTGAGGGAAAAAAATGTTTACCGTCCTGGCAGTAGAGGCCTGTATGCTATGGAACTTTTTGCCAGACAGAAGGAGGAAGAAGAGGATGTGTGAGGGGTGTATGGGGTCATCCACAATGCTGGTGGCTTTGTGGATACAGCATGTGTGTAAATGTCTGTGACAGAGCAGAGAGCGATGATCCCTGAGCATTGAAATCAGCAGGACTGGAACTGATGACACCTCAACAAGGGCAGTTGGTGGCCTAGTGGTTGGGGAGTTGCCCCTGCAATCAGAAGGTTGTGGGTTTGAATCCCAGGACTGCTAGTGGCACCTCTGAGGTACCCTTGAGCAATGTACTGTCCCCACACACACTGCTCCCGCGTGCTGCGTTCCTGGTTGCCTGCTGCTTCACTTGGGTGAACAGGTTTAATGCAGACAACAATTTTGTGCTGTTCACACTGTGTGCTGACACTTTACTTACTATACAAAAGGGTATTTATTGTGCGCTAAACAGTAAGCATCTGTATAATATAGTATGCATTATTTTAAAGTAGGCATCAGTATTATGCATTTATATGAAGTATGCAGTAGATGTAATAAACTGGGAGAGAAATTTGTACTGTAAGGTGTAATTCCACTTATTAGTATTGTTTATTTCCGATAGAGTTTGTCATGGACATCTTGTTTACATTTTTTCCCTTTCATTTCATTCATAAAAGAACTGTCAGTAAAGAATTACCATCAAAGGCAATATTTAATTATTCCAGAATAAATTCAACGAGTAAAAAAACTTTAATTTTAGCACTACTGTCTATATGAAAGCTACACATTGTTCCCTGCAACCAAGTGTTTATGGAATCAGAATTGGTGGATATTTGCTCCAAACATGATCAGTCACAAATTTGTTTTTTATTTTGTCTGATCTATGCGGAGGTAAATGTTGTGAGGCAGGTAAGCATGCTCACACTGCTGCTACACACCAGAACCAAAATATCATAATTAATAATCATTGTGCTACAGAACCAATTGCCCCTTACTTTATTTGATTCATGTTTTCAAAAAAGGCAATTGATTTTTTTCCCTTTCATTTAAGTTTAAATAAACATGTTACTTTGGCTTCAGGTTTAATAGAAATTGGCAATCTGTGAATTTTGCTGTAAAGAAATAGAAATCAGCCATAAAGAATCATGATCAGTGCACACATAAGCATTACAGACTCTCCTTTGAAGCTGTTTCCTCACAGGTGGTTTTACAGCAAAGCAGTGCGCCTAGAAAAGATCCACTTCATAATGTGTTGAAGTTGCAGCTTTTCAGTCATCCCACTGTGAAAGTGACGCAGTGCTGCCACCTGATGGATTTGAAAAAGATTTTAGATGAGTCTCCTAAAGGAATGATTCACCATAAAATCTTATTTACACTTGAGGTAAGCAGAACAGTGTATAGTCTATGAGCTAAGACATGTTAAGTGAGTGAAAACTGCTTCTTCAGTTTTGTGCTATAGCTATTGCAACTTATAGCAATTTATCTTAAATCAATTTTCTGGTTACTTTTATGCATGTTTTTTGTATGTACATAAGTACAAAAAGTGCTTTTATGCTTTTTTTTTTCTTTTCTGTGAAGCACATTGAATGACTTCTGTGTATGATAATGTGCTATACAAAGAAACCTTCTTTGCTTTCCTTTGCCTATAATTAGCTTATAACTTCAGTGCCAAAATACAGAGGCAGATGTTCCACACAAAACTCTTTGACTGACTATATTTGGGGCACTCACTTGAGTCTTTGTAAGAAATAAGAAACAAATCACACATCAACAAATCAACATGACAAAATAATATTTATTAAAAGTAGTTTTTTTGAATCAAAGGGAGCACAAGTGGTTGGTTATCGGCTCAAATCTACATAAAACAGTTTTATTCAGTAATGAACTAACAAACATTTTTCTAGACCTTCTTGATTGCACTCAACAACTACTATTTGGGTGTGGAAAAGATAGAGTGCCTTAATTTAGCGTTCTATACCATTTCAACTAAAATTTATGTACAACAAATTTATTTGTAAAAAAGAAAAAAAACAACAACAAAAATATTCATAAACACGGCAAACTAGATCTAATATTGCTTAAAAGAGATGTAGAGGGAGTGCACAAATATGGAGAGTAAAACAAAAAAGCAAGCTCTGTACATCAAAAAGCCAAACTCTGAACTGTTGAGAATTCATTTTTACTTTTTTTTTTTGTTGTTGTTTTTTTGATCATCAACCGAAAGGAGGGTACAAAGTCCTCATGAGACCTCCTCTTCGCTCCAAGGCAAAACTGAAATGAAATAAATGCTCATTATTTTGGCTTACAAGAGTCCATCCAGTGTCCCGTTATAAACTTGTGAAGATGAAAATAAGTTAGAAATAAAAGAGTGTTTTTTCCAAAAAAAAAAAAAAAAAAAAGAATAACAAAAAAAAGAAAGAAAAATGAGAAGAACAAGAAAGAGAAACAACTGGAAAGACTCTGTGTATGTTCTGTTCGCCCTGCCATGCAAGTTCACCAAAGCCAGCCAACCAGTGATGGAGAGACTGTGTCTTTGTGTCTGAGAGTGCGCGTCTTTCTTTCAGCCCCTTTGTTTGCTGCCGGTGTTCAGGGAAAGGGTTAAGTGAATACTGGTTGTGTCTGCAAGTCGGCAATTGGAACCATTCGTTTCACAGGAACACAGGGAGCAGGAACACCAGGAAATCTCCACAAACTGCAGTCCAGTTGCCATGTCATGTGCCATGGACTCTTTTGGAACCCCCTCCCACTGTGTCTAGGTGGCGCGCGCCTGTTCATCTGCCTCCAGCTTTGTTCTTCTTAGATTGCTTTTCATTTTAACAAACTCAGGGGTGTTCTCCTGCTCCTCCTCGATCTTCTGTTGCTCCAGCTCCAGCTAGAGACACAGAGAAACACATTTCAGTCTACAACCTTAATATACTCTGTGCCACAGACTGAGGAATTGGCAGGGCCACCCAGGCTGTAGCCAAATCATTACTTTAACGTGAGTCAGAGAACGTGCACTAGCCTATGACTGTATTAAATCCAGATGCATGCCACAAATAAAATGTTTGGTATGATTTAATTGCCCAATCCATTCTGGTAAACAAGATGTTTCTTTATGAATGACTGGTTTAATTCTGCACCAATTTGTAATTGATTTAAACCAATTAACCAATTGCATCATATCAAAACAAGAAATATACACAAAACATCCTTGAACTCTGAAATTCACTCAAAAAAAAAAAAAAAAAAAAAACCACACACGCACTCCACAATTTTCCACTTACCCCAGATGTAGTTGATCAGCACAGACAGTGTGATTTAGGAAACAGTATAACTTAATGTTAGCTTTAAAAATGAACAAAAGTTCACCGCTGCAGGCTGCTATTTCAGACAACAGGGCTGATAACCACAACACAGTTGATAGATGTTTTGGGGACATATTTATGGGAAGATTTGAATTGCTATTAAGTCTCTGTGTTAGTAAACAATGTTGGCCTTGCAGCAAAACTAAGGAAGCAGAATTTGGACTCAAAGTACGTCTTGACTGATCTATTACATCTGGGGTGAGTAGGAAATTGTGTAAGCTTGATTTTCCCCCAAAATATTTCTTTAAATCTAATGTTTCCTAAATGGTTCTTGCCTTGGATGTAGGGTTCTAAAAACAGTTTTAGTCCATATAGAACCTTTACATCAAGGGTGCCTAGCTTTGGTCATGCAGGGCCGGTGTTCAGGACACTTTGTTCGTTCCCCTCCTCAAACACACTCACTAAACCTGGCAATAACAGGCGAGTCTGGTCAGGGAAATCAACAAACTGTGCTGGACACCGCCCTCCAGGACCAGTTGGGCACCCCAGCTATTCACTATGCACAGGTTCTTTCAACTTTACAAAAATTAATGTCTAATTTACAAAAAAAAAAGGAACCACTGCTTTAAAGGACAACTATTAAAGAGTTCTTTAGAGAACTAAAACTCGTCGTCCTGTGTGTGCGTGTGTGTGTACCTGTTCAAGTTTCTGCTGTCTCTTCATGAGCTCAATCTCCAAATCTGATCGCTTCTTATGAGCCTCCTGCTCTTCCATCTGAGCCTTCAGCACCTGATCTCTCTTCCTTTTCTCCATCACCTTCTGCAGCTCAGGCTTATTCTGTGGAGCCAGTCCTCTGAAACAGAAACAAGAGGGAAAAAAAACAAACAAAAAAAAACACAGCAGATTTAAAACACATGATCTTTTACATCATATGGTCAATGGTCAGGAATTAGACCAAACGAAAACATACACAGGCCATGGACCATGGCAGCAATGTGATGCTGGGTAACATCAGTTTGTGTGTGAGAGAGTAAATCAGATTGTCCTTGCTGCCAAGACGGCCATCAGCAGAGCCACAATCCCCTGTGTGTCACCATGGTGATGCTGTCGCAGCAACCGCTTAACTCTGTGATTTAGATCAGGAACGGGCTGAGTCAGAGAGGGAATATTAATTCACAGAAACTTACGTAATGCAAGGCTGTGTCCTTATAAAACGCCTGACTGACCCACATGCACTAATCTCAGGATGTCTGCATGGGACTGAGAGATGAGATTTTAAATGATAATAGATGAGTGTTCTAATTTCAAAGTGTACAGAACTGACCACCTTTTACGGTCAAATACAGAATGCTTTCCTGGACCTATAAAATGCCTGAGTGAAAATGTCTGCCTGTTGGTCTGGGAAACAGCTGCATAGTCTTCTGAAATCTAACTATGATATAACTGTTTTTATTATATTATTATTATTACAAAACCATTACACAGCCCACCTGTAGTGCATAAATCAGTGGTGATATATTGCATAACCCACTCAAAATGCAGCCCACACATCATCCACCTCCATTTACTCTCCTTCATTTATAAGATTTCTTGTCTCTTTTATGTTGATGTCTACACAGAGTACTGACCAGTACCGGCTACTTGTTTTTCTGTAGAGCTGAAAAGAAAAGAAAAGAAAAAAAAATTGTAGACAAACTAACAGTCAGCAACACAAAGCAGGTTTTAAATATATTTTTTCACTTATTATTTTCCACCATCATTCCATGTAAATAGTGGAATCAAAAACCCATTTTCACTGTTGAATCAAAACCTCACAACTTATTGTTTAGTTTTTAGATAATATGAAAACACCACCTACTATTTAACTTACGTAAACATTTTATGACCAATGGACCAACAGAGGTATTTCTAAATTACTAAAAATCTTGTTACAATCACTATAAATAAATAAATAAATAAATAAATAAATCTTTCTATAATAATCTACGTTAAAAGTTAAGAACTTTTCCTGTAGAGTTACAATTCTGGAGGTTTTGGTTTGACAGTGACAATATATTGGCCGAGAACAGGGTATGAAAATTGTTCTGGCTTGCTGAGGCATCCGACAGGCACTGCCTTAGGAAATGGTCTGTCTTAAGCACACACTAATGGAAAGTAATTCGAAGATTCTGGCTTTAAGAAAGCTGTCGAGGCCAGGGAATAGTGAAGAATGGCTGAAATTAGATGCTCTGGGTGTTTGGGTTGTGGTTGCATAACAGCGCGGCTCTCCGTCTGCGGCGGGGAATGGAAAAGACTAACATGAAACATCTACACTCAGTGCAAACCTGAAGAAAACATCCAGATTGTGATTTTCCCCAACTTGCGCTCCAAATGACATGGACTGAGCAGACATGTTCCTGCAATGATTTGTGGATCAGTGCTGCCAAAGCACTAGCTGTGAGCTACATAAAGCATGTGTGACGGTTAAGGTTTAGGTGATTTTAAAGTTTTTCTCGGTAAGGGTTCTGATCACAGACCAGGTGCCAAGTTGTCAGAACACAACCTTGTATCTCCATTTTTGTTTTTTTAATATAATTTGAATATATAATTTGAAAATACCAGATGCTATCCACACCGTGCCAAATTTTACTGATGAACGGAGCAATAGCAATGGCAAAAAAAAAAAAGACGAATAAAATTGCATTACTCTGACTCACACTGATTCCTGACGAATTACATGATAATACTTTAACAAAGAGAGGGGAGAGAATAATCCATCAGCAGTGACCTATTTTGCAGCATTAGAGCTCCTGGTTACTAATTAAACTGTTCCTCTAAGAGAAGTGTCTTCAAATGACTTTTGTTCTGTCTGTAACTCACGTGTTTTTCTGTCATACCCTTCCGCATTTGATAAATAAAGCATTTTAGACATAATTACAGGATTAATCAGACATACAGCTTTATAAATTGCTTTACATTAACAAAACCATGTTAAAGAATAGAATGTTTCATGAAAATATTCATTGGTTTAATGGAGTTTGTAGCACAAGCACAACAAAACAAACCATCGAAACTATGTGCAGTTTCATCCAACAGTTCCCGAAGATCAGCTCAAAAAAATCCTGGAACTGAGCCAAAGGGGAAATAATAAAGGTTTATTATTTACTACTGTCTTGTCTCTTATTACTGCTTTTTTAGTGTAAATTGGCTACAACCTATAGACATCCATACATTCACACATACACACACATGCATGCATACAGAACCTGGGGACCCCTGGTCAAATTACACGTTTTCAAAGTGATGTTTATACCTCTGCATGGAGGAAATTTGTAATGTATTTGCTGTAATTAATTTAACATACTGTAAAAATAAAACTCTTTCAGTCAGTACTGAAATCACAGCCCCCAAAGGTTTTTTGAGACAAGCCAAGAAACAGTCTTTGTATTCTTGTTTCTTTTGTTGCAACTTTTCCTTACAAAATGTTTCTGTAATGCCAAGTTATCTTGCATGCACAGATTTTCAACACTGTGCCACTGGCTGTCACACAAGCCCAAAGTGTACAGATCCACCCCCACACCTAACTGTTGGCAAGATGTTCTTTTCGTGAAAGGTCTCTTGACACCACATTTGACTTTAGCTTTTTAATATACTAAATTCAGCAAATATATGACAATCATAGCTTAAGAGAATGAAAATTCTGTTCCATGCAGATGTTATTCACAAACAGACAGATGCACACACACATTTTGTTTAAGACACTGTATTATGAGTATAAAACAAAAAAAGTACATTTTTAAAAATTGTTTGAATATATTTTGTGTGTGTGTGTGTGTGTGTGTAAATTCATTAATTATGAACTATGTGGGAAGAACTACAAGGCAGCTACAGGGATAATAAAAAGCACTTCAAATCCCCACATTGCTAGAATAAAATGTTATCATACAGACAAGTGTGCTTACGCTCCCGATAATCCCTATTGTTATCTTGCAATCAGTAGCTGTGAGTTTCACATTCTTACTGAAACTCCTCTTAGAGAGCACTTTAAGAAGACTGCTGCAGTTTTGTAAGTTTGTAGTTCTCTGTGTTCCTGAAGTTACTGCAGTTTCTGCAAATATGTGGGTGGTAATTCATACAGCCATTGATTATGTAACAGTGCAGACTGGGAGAAGGCAGCCCTCTCAGACAGACTCCCCTGAGCATCCTCTCCTCCTCCTCTGACTGCACACTTCAGAGAAACGGACTACAATAAAAAAAGCAAGAGGTTGAGCCTTTATTACATAAACATCTGCAGGCCAGCCTCATCCACTAAGTTATCTAATATATGATGCAATGCATCAATCTATATATAGTCCGACCTCCATCACTCGCACTGCTGGTCCTCACTTACTGTCCTGCCAGCAGGAATGGTTTTGTAATCACATTAATACACATACAAAAACTCCATGCTCCAAGTGGAGGAGTAAGAAGACGAGGGAGGGAGAGAGAAGGTGAGAGAGTGAAGGGGAGGGAACGAGGGAGGAAGAGAGAGAGAGAGAGATAGAGAGAGAGAAGGAGAGGGAGGGAGAGATGGAGCGATGCCGTAATCCTGCTTATGTAACTCTTCATCTCTCTGCATCCCTGCGAGCATCACTGTTGGATCTAAACCCACTCAGACAGTGGAAATCTTCCCTCTTCCCTAACCAAAACACACACTGAGGGTGGTGATATGAAACAAATTATCAAGATACTAAGGCTGTCACAAATAATCAATCACAAATAAAAAAACAATAACTAAATTCAGCAAATAAACCGTAACAGTGCATTAAATTGTTCAAAAGTATGGTGTTATCACTAGAGCAAGTGTACTTATTTTCATGTGAAAAAAATCAACCAATTTCTTTTTTATCAGGGGTCCTTAATATTTACCATCAGAATGTAGATCATGATATTTTATAACCAATATATAGATAAACCCTACAACACACACAATCAAGAAATGAACATTGTGATTTACCCTCTGATCTGTACCCCAATTTCATAAGGGATGATCTGCTATAGACTGTGAAACAAGCATGGGGGCCCCCTGGCTTCTCTACATTATGCAATACAATAATACTGAAGCACTGGGGAGTGACACAGCTCTTTATGCTTATCCAGTTACTGCCAAAGTAGGGGGTATGGGGCGAGTGCATTGAAGTTATGTAAGCGTTCTGGCAACAAATATGGTGTGTAGAGTCTGCCTTCAAGTTTTCTTTCTCACCAATAGCAACACTTACGTTTTGCATAAGAGGGTATATGTCCTCAAACATCAAAGCACATCAACATCAAGAGACGAGAGAGAACCAGAGACAATTATTTCTGGCTTGTCCTTTTCAGTTTTCCCTGATTTCTGTCTGCTTGGATACAGTACAGTGCAAACAGACCTGCCAGCAGACTCTTGCATCAGGAGTCGGCATGTTCCATCCAGGTCTCAAAGCTCTCGAGTACTTCTCACTTTGAAATGGATTTGACAGAAAATCTAATTTTTTGCAGATAAACGTGTCTTATGCCACGTCAGAAACAGCAGAATCAAATCTATTTGAGATGACCTGATATCTTGATATGTTAGGTTCTCTTCTGCCTCCTTTTACACATTTGAACTTCTATTGTACTTTCTATTTTCTTTTATGCATTCTTTTATTTCTTTTATTTATTCAATTATTTTATTCTATTTTATTTTATTTTGTGGTCTGTTTCTGCAAATCACAATGAATGACCTTTTGTGTACAAAAATGTGCTATATAAATGAACTTGAACTTGAACTAGGTACGTTTGTGAGGATTTAGGCATGCAGTTCGTACGGGTACAAGCTTCCATTACTTGTTAGCTATACAGGCCTTGTAGATTCGGGTCAAACGTAAAGAAGCAAACGTGTTTTGACTGAAGGACTATATTTGAGTTTAGGCACTGTGTAACATGTGTAAACTTTGTAAAACGTAAATGCAGTTGATCCATTCATTGCTTTCATGTGGAAAATGAACGTAAGCATGTGGAGGAGAGAGATGGAGAAAAGTGGAGAGAAGCAATGGTAACACTCTGGGACTGTATACAGTGAAATATGTAAACATGAACAGGCCTCCAGTTTAAAATACTCAGTAAACAACAGAGCTCAGGTGATGTGCTGTATTATATTACCCACCACACCCTGCTATAAACGGACCACTGCCATCACCTTCATTCAGCAGAACATTGATGATGTTGATAGTGATGATAATGGAAGCAATGACAGAAGAGAAACAAGGAAGGAATTAGGATGAACGGCTCGTTAGATTAAGAGGAAAGAGGGAATAATCAAGGGCTGGAAGAAGTGAAAAGAGACTGAACTGTGCAAGTGTAGCCCTAAAGCAAGGAACTGCATCTTAAGAATGCCAGAAAGGGGGAGAGAATTTTGGGGAACTAATGGGAGACTATTGTACAGGTACATGGGGCTTCACCTCTTCTGATTCATGAGGAGTTCTCTGTGTAGGTCTTGGTGGTTTCTGGAGGTCTTCACTGGGTTGATGAGTTTCTTGGGCTTGATGAGCTCATCACAATCTCCATCCATGTAGTCTGGCTCTGCCATGATGCTCCGCACACGAGGCAATCTCTCGTGCAACTCGGACTTTTCCAGACCTGAGAGAGAGAGAGAGAGAGAGAGAGAGAGAGAGAGAGAGAGAGAGAGAGAGAGAGAGAGAGAGAGAGAGAGA
>JBBPCZ010000019.1:11161806-11181806 GCA_037974445.1 Brycinus macrolepidotus | reverse complement strand
CATCCTCCGTGGTGTGGAGTAGGGTCCCTCTAGTGGGGATGTTTTATGGTTCAACATCATGGTTCAACAACACATCATCTTAGTTGGTTGTGGAAGCAGATAAAAGAAATGACCGCTCTGCGGAAATGACCATCATCCCAGTTTCTGGTGCTGTTTAGACAGTCTAATGTTGGATTGTTGCAGTGTATCAGCTGAACAAAAGATCACACGGGTTATATAATAAAGCCCTTTTGTCTATTTGCTGCTTTTTAGTGCTGTAGGATGAGTGAAATTGAGACAAAATGAAGTTGGTGAGGTGTTTGTGCAATCTATCCCAGTTTGTACCTAACCAGCTATAACTGTGTCTTCATTTCACTCATCCCACAGCTGTAATAAGTCTTTACATGAAAAGAAACACTTTTCAGTTCTTGTTAGACCATGTCTGGATGAAAGTAAAGTACGTGAAACTAAAGCCATTGTGTATTTTTAGTCTTTCACTGTCCTAACACACCTAAGACATCTTTCCTTCTAGTAAGAACACCACTAGGCACTAGACTTTTACCTTTGGTTGTCTGATGATGGATGGCCGTGGTATATGTGGATATTTCTCTTCCATAACTGGACTCTCTTCCTGGGCATTGTCATCTTCAGAGCAGTCCTCAGAACTGGGAGAGGAGACAATGTGCTTGTCATCTGGGACTGGCTTATTTGACTGGGTGCCATTAGTTTTGGTGTGAATGGAGACACAGCTGAATGCAGGCTGGTGCTGGGGCTTGACGAGACCAGCTGCTGCAGGCTGGGCAAGAACGGTGGCGTGCGTGGTGGGGTCTGGCTGGGTTCTGCATGGCTCCAGAGAGCCCAGGTGGAGTTCAGGCTCAGGAGAAACATCTGCAACATCTGCAGGAGCCCCAAAACACTGCTGGAGGGAGGAGCATGGGAGCCCATGCATCACCACACCAGAACACAGAACACCTAGAAGCAGAAAACTTTGAAGAGCATGTCAGTGTGTCTCCGCAAAAATGGCCAGACTAGACCGGAGTAAAAGATTTCATAAACGCATTACAATTTCCAGAAAACCAAACAATAACAAATCAAAAATCCATCACCATCACATTTGGAAGAAAAGGAGATCTAGATCCAAAGTGTAATAGTTCAGAATTAGGTGCTATTTCCAGTTTCCAGTAAGTTCTTTGAGGAAAGGCCTGAAGTCAGGGGTCCAGGCTCTGAGAACCTGCTTCTTTGTCCGTGGATTGTTCCCATGTCCTGCTCCAATACGATTCCAGGTGTCAGATCACAAGCCTGCAGCTCTTGCTGAAAAGGTCTCAGGCTACATCCACATACGGCTCCAAGCACAGACCAGACTGTTTCCCTGGCTCACCCTTTCTTCCTGCTCTCCATCTCTGCTGTCTCCTGTTCATTGGCACTGTCAAGACTGTTGCGAAGCAACTAGAGAGCAGTATGCATAGGGGGGTGTCCAGGGTGTCCCATTACCTGAACAGGTACTCCCCCTGCCAAGGCTGGGCTGCATTGTCCCCACATAGCTCCAGCCCAGTAACTCTGGAGATGGTGAGGTGTCTGGTTCCCGGGCCACAGTAAGTGATAGGCCCCATGCGAAGCCTAACCATGCCAGGGAATGGGAGTGAAGCAAGGTGTTATGGGAGTCATTGTGTGGCCCACCATAAAGACAAAAGCAGTACGCATCAAATGCTCTGGCCTCACAAACATTAATATATTTAGATAAAGGCGGTGTTAAAAAGGGCCTGTCATCTGACAGCTCCTCATTTTAAAGTAGCTGATTGTGGATGAGGTCTGTGAACTTATTAAGGAACTTTTTCAAGGCTGCAGTACAGGTCAGAAAGTTTCGGGTATCAATACACGTTTATGAAATGCCAAATGCATGACCAAAAAACCATGTGAGAGTATGTTTTATTTTCAGGTGTTTGAAGATGTAATTGTTAGCACTCACTCATAAGGTTACATAATGTACAAATTGGACAGTAGAGAACTACTAAAACATTGATGAACTCTTTTGTTGGACGATGTAAACGGGACTTGGGTTGCCACTAGAGCGAGAGTGCACGGTCACCATACGTGCAGAGTGGAAACATGAGCTTAGTGCTGTAGATGTTTCATTCTTTTGGATCATGTGCAGACACACAAGTGAAAAAGTAAAGCTTAATAATAATAATAATAATAATAATAATAATTTACATTAAGTTTTTTAAATTAACATCATGTGTTATCGAAGTGTCTCATGTCATGTAGTGTCTCAAAATGCATGTACATAATCTGTCCAGTAGGAGGTGCAGTATGAAGTCACATGGCAGAACTAGCTAAGACACTGTTGAAAGAGTCCTACACTGTTTTAATTAAGTACTGGTGTTAAGTACCACATATGCCATATACTGTATGCAGTAGCAGGTCATTCAAAGAGCTTAAATCACAGACTATTTTTTGATAGTCATCATTAAAATATAAAAATTAATATAAATATAGAATTCCATAAGCCTCTCCAGGGCATAGAAGTGGAGAGCAGAACAACTTTTAGAAACTAATAGGCACTGATAATGCAGCAGCGCAACAATTTGCCATGTTATGGGAAGACCTCATATAGAACAGAATCCATGTAATTTTATAACTCACCTGTGATTATTTTTCTGCTGCATGCTCATTTGAATGTGGGAAGTAATGCGCTTCTACATGTCATCACATTCCATTTCTCTGCATCTGAGGTTGTAGGACACCTGTATAGCTTCTCACACTAGAAAAGTTTCTGATGAAAGTGACGGACCATTTCTTTAACAGAGGACTACTCGAATCAACAGGTTTATGATTTTTTTTAATGTTATTTAAATAAAGAATCGGTAAAATTGAAACTACAGGTACAGGGAATTCCATCATACCAACAAATTCAACAAAATACAAAGCAGAAAACTAATATTTTAACAACAACAGAACCTGAAACAATTCAGACGTGTTTTGAGTAGCAGATTTCTCTTTTTTTGTAAACTGCAGTAAAAAAAACCCCAGTCAAAACAGTACTTCAGTTTTCAACTTAACACAGGATTTTTGAGAAAAGCAGGAACACATTTTCAAGCACAAAATAAGGTACATAAAGGTACAGTGAGGCTCAGTACCATGGACTGAGTTTGTCTCAGACTCAGTTCAATACTACCGAAAAAGTAACTGAACACTGTACTCTAATACACATAGTTTAAACACAGTGAATGGTGGAGCATATTATCAGTTAACGGGAGCTTGATGAGAAAAATCAGAATTGTGAATATACTGTCAATGAATATACAGTGAACCCCCTTCACTGGAAAACTGGAGATAAACAGATATCAGAACTTCAGTGTGGTAATACTTTGGTCCTCAAACCAGATTCATTCTACAAAGAATTCATATGTTTGCACTCATTCCTATCATATTATATTATGAAGCATATGCTTTAATTACTGTTTAATTGCTGACAGTGTAGCGTGTGTTCAACTGTACACAAGATTCAGCATCTTTCACCACTGACTCTTGAAGGGCTACATTTGTTGAGCTTCAACAAACAAAACAAAAGACAAACAAACAAAAGAATTAGAAAATAGGCCACTCTTCCTTGGGTAAGGAGCAGAGCAAATAACACTGCATTACACTGCCCCCTTGTGCATCTCCTCAGAACCAATATCTAGAGCATTAAGCTGTGTGGAAGGTAGCAAAAACTAACAGTGTGTACCAAATAAACAAGACGTTCTTGAACCACTTCTTGAAAGCTACAGTATTCGTGGGACTTGTAGTTTGGTTAATACAAGCCTGGCCTGTGTGATATTCAGGAGTATAAGCCTTTGTTCTGACATTAGATGGATTAAGAGCAAATTTCTCCTTGAGCAGAAGGCAGAACGTGGTTTATGGCCAGAAAACTGGGGGAAAAAAAAAATAATAGCACCACAAGAGGATGGAGTGAAGGAAGGAAGGTGCACAGGAAACACTATTACTCAAAATCTAGAAAAAAAAAATAGTGCATGATAAAGCAACGGATGCTGGTACAAAGAATTCCTTTAAGGTATCAGGAACAAACCTTACATTTTTCACTGATCAAAAGTCCACCAGAGGCTTGGTGAAAGATTATTCAAATGCAAAGGCAGTGAAAAAAAGCAAAAACACAAAAAACAAAAAACAATATGACTCCTTAAAAACAGACACCACACACCACCTCCAGCAATAAAAGTAGTAAGGAATGTGTGGTGGTCAGGTTTTGGCTGTAGTCTTCATGGTCTACGCAGAAAGAGAACAACTGTTAATTGCTACCAGACACTCTGGGTTGCCATGATGCATCAGTAAGTAAGGTAAACATTTTCAATGTAAAAACAAGAGAAAAAGTCCAGTATCAAATAGCGACCTTCTTCCTCCATACAGTGCTTATGTTAGGAACAGCGTTGCTTTGTGCATCTGTGATGAGCAGAGACCAAAGAGATGAAATTTAAGGGGCAGTGATGTCACAGAGCACAGTTTTAGCAATAAAGGTGCCATTAAGGGTTCTTTACAGCAATGTTATGAAACTTTTGGTTCCCTAAAGAACATTTCTAAAGAACCAAGTTTTTAAAGAACCATCCACTGAAATGCTCTTCAGGGAAACAAAAGTGGTTCTTCTATGGCATTGCTCCAAAAGACCATTTTTGGCACCTTTATTTTTCAGAGTATAGGTGATGGGGCTTTCATTGGAGTCAGACAATGTTCAGCTGCACTGATATCAGGTAAAGCTTTGGCTACCATTGAAGTAATCACCCCCTTCAGATAGTCTTGTCCTTCAACCACAGTGCTCCTTGCAGCAGGGCAGCAGGGCCTACAGGGCTTACAGGGCTTCTTCCCCTCTCAAAAAAAGCCACTTCCATGGGAAGTACAGTGCAGTGCAGTATTGCTGTGTGGAGAGCCCAGGTCTCAGCTGTGGTAGCCCGGGACGGCCGCTTGCTTTTGCGACAGACGCATCAGCTCCTCCCGAATGGCTTTAATGAGCGAGGCGGATGAGTGGTTAGGAGCTGAGGACTCCTCAGGTGGAGCAGAAGGGGGATAGCCCAGGCCAATGGAGTCTAGGTGGGCAGGGGGAGCGGTGGGCTCCCTCATACCATTCTTGGATGTCTGGAACAAAGAAATGGGGGAGTAGTCAAAAGAAAAGGGGTCGAGAACCTAAACGAGAGAGGGAATAAATCAGGAAGGAAGGAGGAAAAGAAAGAGAAAAGCAAAAGATGAAAGTCAGCAAGGAAGCAGACAGAAGAAGACAACAAGTGATAGAAAAAAAGAACTGTGTGAAAGTGTGTCTAGTATGAACTTACACGTTCTCTGTTAGAAGGTCTTTTGAAATCCTCTTCATGATAAGGCCCGCAGTTTAAGCCACCAAGTTGTCTACCCTCACCCAATCGGCCCGAGAGACCCACCTGGGTTAAGTGGTGTAGCTGAGCACCTACACACACACAAACGCACAAATGGGTGTAGGTCTCTGACCTTAAACAATTTAGTTTAGGATTCTTTAAAAACACGTCATTAAAAATCTCACCATGATTCATTCTTTTTCTAATTATTTTTGCAATATACTGAATTATTTTTAAAAATACATTGAATGCACAATTGTGACTGCAGGAACTGTGAAGTAGTAGAAAATGCACTATAAAAACAATGCACCAATGCAAAGCTTTTTTTCAGATTTGAACCTTTGATAATCTTTAAATGGAATATACAGCTTAAATTTAATACTATTACTAACAATTATATATCATCCCAATAACATCACATCACAACCTTTTTACATACCAATTCAGCAGCATCTTTTACCAAAAGAAGGACAATGTTGTTTGACTCTGGTATCTGCATGCACGTACCTGTGGTGCCCCCTACTGGTCGTGGTCTGGCAGAAGAGGGCAGCTCGTCCATGTAGCCTCTGTTGTTGAAGAGCACCTCAGCCGGCAGTTGCTCTCCACCTAATCCATCTCCTGGAGGGTAGCCGGACCCCAGCCCCTGCCTGGAAACACAGTTTGCTAAAATTGAGCAACACTTTATAAGTGAGCGCCGAATGCCCGTATTTGTTTATATGATGTGTGTGTAGGACATCCCTATGTCATTTCTTTTGTGTTGTCTCAACAGCAGTTTAAAGGTGTTGTCTAGTGCCAGAGGCACAGACACGCTACACTGGAGTGATGAAATAAAAATGGACTGTGTTTGAATTATTGATGAGGACCCATGAAGTGGCCTCTGGCTGAGAAAAGAAGAGGGCAAGCTCAGGACAGGGGAAAGTGAGGAGGGGGAGGGGGTGGGGGCTCAGGGAGGAAGAAGACCAGACATTTGAAGGAATAAACAAATACATACCGATTATCGTATAAGTAACCATTTGGTTAGTATAAGCCACCATAATGCCAGTGATTAGGGCTGTAACAATACACATATGTTCAGGTCTTCTACGATTTTTGTTTCTGAGGTCAGGATTCAATTAGATATTTGATATTTTATATGTTACAAATGTCTTGTACACTGTCCTGTAAAATACACTGCTTCATAAGCATTTGATTTCTTGTTACCATCATGAAATCGTTACACCCTCATCAATCACTGAAGCAAAATTGAACTGGACAATTTCAATTATCTGCTTGTCAAAAGGGGACACAGGAAAGTCCTTTTATAAACTAAAACTTATTTTTATTAAAGATAATTAATAATACCGATTATTTATATTATTACTATTTATTTTATTATTTATTATTTGTGAAACCATTATTTTCAATTCTAGACCTACATATCAAAGGCCAGATTTTTCATTAATGTTACAAATGCAACAATCAGAGGTCAACAAGTCTTTATTTTAAAACAAAACAGGGCCCTCTGATACATAAAACTAAGACATACCCTCGGTTGGGCTTATATAATTATAATATATATGATATTGTAATATTATAATAAAATTATATGATTATACAATAACTCACCTCTGCAGTAAGCCTTGTACTGTAGAAGGTGGGAGGCCTAACTCTGCATATCTCTGAAAAGGAAAGAAGCACATAGACATACAATTTTATTTAATTAAAATAAATTAAATCACCTCTGAAGTGTTACTTCTGTATGTGCAAAAGCATGCTTCAACACACTGCATTATCTCCTAGGCCTACTGGTAGCCTGTAAATGGAGCCACTGTTGGAGCTACAGATCCAGATCTGATCTTTCAGACCAAATTAACTCAATGAACCGGTACGGCGCAAAAGCTTTTACTGAACTACAGAGCTATTTCAGCTCTCTATGAAGTATTCTACCATTACACGTTCCATCAAAATAAAAAGCCCACTGCTTGCACCACTTTTTGCAGATTTCATGTTGACTGGTCAGATGAAAAGAAATCAAACAATAAAGCTTGGATGAAAATGCTTAGAATGGCTGCATGCTTCCAGGAGTGTATAAAGGATCCTTTGAAACTCTCAATGTACGCTCCTTTTTCCTTAACCTCTGGGGAAAACCCCAAATGTGTGATCTCCCGAGGTAATTCCTACACTTAATCTGTCTTCGTCATTTCCGCATAGTTCACAGGCAGATCAAAAACAGGATGTAATAAAGATTAACCATGAACCTAATCAAATAAAAACGCTGTTGGCAACCCTCTTGCATCACAAGCAAATTCATCTGGGCTGAAATCAGACAAGAGGCAATAAAGCACATTAGGTTTTCACATTTTTCTTGTTTAAGTCTTGTTTTTTAATCAGAAGAATCTGGGTAACATTCCTTATAGCAGAAACTGGTCATTTAAGGCTGTGAATAACAGGCAGGTCCTGTGGCATGTGCTATTCAGCTTAGTGTTTTCAAATAAAAGTACTCTCATGACATAACAGTGCTGTAAAATCACTTCAAAAGTATCTGTTTCTGATAGACTTTTATAAATGTTCTGCTGTTAACTAGACCGTACTTCTCAAGCTATCTGCTATACAGCTAAAAATATACATACTTAGACCGCCAAATTATTTTTCACACTCTCCAACCTGGGCACAATTTAACCCCAGAAAGCAAGAGTTTAAGGAGCATTCAGAAGTAACAGATGGAAATGACCAGATTATTACAGTGTAAAGTTCCAACCTACAAAAATGGGCTTGAGTCCCAAATTTTCAAAAACTGTACCCATAATAAAATCAGTTAATTTTAGATATAACAGGAGCCAATCATGAACGGTATCTCCCAATCAAGGTTTTAATGCACAGCAAGTGGTCATTTTGCCAAAAAGCAAAAAGTTAATACATTCCTTTTGATACTCTGATCAGCTGAGTGGGTCTTACCCCTGAAAATGGGCTGACAGCTGGATATGAAGGGCCCCAGGGCCGTGGACCACGAGATGGAGGGCTGGCGGGTGCTGGAGGTTCACTACTGATACCCACTCCAGGCAGAGTAATGCCAGCATTGCTGCCCTGTGAAGAGGGGGACACCAGGGCAAAAGCATCGTCCAGCAATGAGTGCATCTGCTGCCGGGCCTCCTCTATAGATGGCTGAGGGGGCAAGTAAGGTGGAGGAGGAGGTGCATGGCCTGGTGGGGGTGACACTGGGCCCAGAAATACATCATCAGTCGGAGAAGGGCTGTGAGGTTCAGGGCCCTGGTCTGGATCCGACTAAAAGAGAGATGGAAACAGTGCAGGACATTAAAGAAATAGTGGGCTGATAGTTACGGACAAAGATGGTTTCAAGATGGCTTCACTATTGTTCCTATTTATGAAATGTACTTTTGTCTATTTTTTGTACAGAAACCTGAAGCAACCATACACTGAACAGTTCAATTTTGTAGACTGCTTTTCGGAAGAAAAAAGGGAGAGAAAAATAAAAGCATGATGTTTGTAATTAGTGGACTCACTACATATGCTATGTTGTTGACTCCAGGGTATTTCTTATATGTGCCATCACTGTCCGTGGTGATGAGTCTGTCTCTGTCTGCATCTATCAGATCCCCATTCATCTGCTGCCTCTTCCTTTGCTTGGGTGAACGTCTCTCTCTGCCACTGACACCGCACACAAACACACATACAGTTATACTGAATGAACCTACAAATGATGAGTACAGTGAATATGTATTTCAATTACTCTTTAAATGTTTAAATGTGATGCTACAGTGCTTTTGCCCGTGTGCATTCCAACCTTTTTTTGGGCTCTGTGTAGAGAGGGGGCATGTGGATGTCAGGGTCCAGGATCTTATCAATCTGCATCTGAGCCTTTTGGTAGATGCGGTCCTGCTCTTTGGGGTCACCTAGGCCATCAATGAGATCATCCATGGCAGGAAAGTCATAGTGGCCTTTCCTCTTAGCCCTCAGACGGATCTTATTACGATGGTGCTCGATCTCTGACTTTTGTCTCAGAGCAACCTGAATCTGTACAGGGAAAAAAATGAGAAAACAGTCATCATCAGCAATAACAAAAGCATGCTGTAATTTGAAATGAATTATTTCTTGCTGATAGTTTAGTAAAACAAGTGGGGCAAAACTACACTTGTCAAAAAAATTCTAAACTTTCAGTCAATACGACGTTTATTTTTTAAATAGAATTTATTACATATGCAAAATGACAGGTATAACTCTAGACATCCAAGGATTAAAACTGGTGAAATTTCCTAAAAGTCCTGCATTTACTGAGGAGTAGAGTTAAGAATTATGGAATGCTCTTTGGAAGCCCCTCTGAGACTTCAAAAAGGGTCTGTTCATGAATTAATGGTGGAAATCAGTGGAAGTTCAGCACACCTCCTTGCTGATCTTGGCATTCTCAGCAGCCTTGCTGTTGAGGACAGGGTTGGGTAAGGGAAGGGCAGGCATGGGCTGCATGGCAATCAGCTGGATTTTGCTGGAGGAGCGCTTGTTGGGGGCTTCTGCTGCGCGGGACATCCGGTCCACATGTTCGAAGATGGCGGCTGAGGACACCTGCTCATCTACACCATTAAGTGGAGGAGGACCTACAGGGAGCAAGGTTTAATTCTAATGCTGTCACATCAAACCTAAAATGATCATCTGTATTCTTCAGTGGAATATGTCCAGCATGAGACAGTGATTTTATATGTCTCCATTATTTATATATATGCTTGGAAATACAAGACTTAAACTGACATATACAAAGAGTACACGTCTCATTCATACACAGTCCTTGATCGGACTGCAGGCACCTTTCTATTCCAGCAGGGGGCAGTGTTTGCTGTAACTGTATAATTGTTGACTTTAAATTACAGTGAAACATGATGTAACCTGGTATATGTCCTGCAGAAAAAAGGGGATCATTTATCGGACACAATGAACAGCATTGTAGATAAAATAACACCACATAATCCTAAGGGTTCTACAACCACCAAGTAGGATATAAGAAAACGTATAAAGAACCTAAAACTAACTAGTAACTACAAAAACAGCAACTCAGAAACAGAGGATGTGATTATTAATGAACATTACAATATAAAGAATATCCCATTGCGCAAATCACATAACAGGAAAAACAGATAGTGACTGCTATTCAAACTACTCTAGCTCTACTTTACAGACCAGAGATGTTCTTACCAATCCTATTTCTCCCTGAGGGCCACAACAGATGAAAGGGAGAGAGTGAGAGAGAGATACAAAAAAGCCAGGTTAAGTCTGTCATGAAGGACTTTGTATACTGTAAACATTTTACACCCCAATTTGACTGCAGAACTAATACGAACAAAAGAAGAAAAAAAAGCTAAAAGAGATGGCACAAAATGATGAATGGGTAATGTGTGGATAAAACTAGCAGGAATGACTGAATAGGGATTAAGGTGTAAGAGTGAGAGTGAGAAAGTGCATGTGAGTGTGACAGACGGAGAGACAGAGATTAACTAAGATAACTCAGAGTGACGTATGTTAAGGCTGAGTTCCAGGTCCAGTAAAAGCAATTTGGTCAGTCACACTGTGAAAGGTCTGCAAGAGCACCTTCAGGCATCAGGAAAAGGAGCACAGTACAGAAGACAGTAAAAAGTGAAGAGAAGGATCAGCTTATTTTTCACCACTGGCTGAGTGGGAAAAGGAGAGCTGGGGGGCTTGTGGGGATGGGGCTTATAAACAGATCAAGCAACAACTCTGGGGAAATTAATCTCTCTCACTGAAGCATTTTAAAAAATCTGTGGAACAAAGAAAGTCTTCTGAAATGGTTTCTAAAGCATCACATATATTGCCATTTATTGCACGTGTTCTGGTTATGAAGGAGCAGGTATTGGAAGAGAGCTGTGAATACTGTGATTATGAAATGGTTAATACAAATAAAAAACAATGGACTGTTTATTAGTATGTATTTTAAAGTACGTTTTTATATAAATGCACGTCCAGATAATTGGCATATGCTAATGCTGACTTTGATCCTACATGATATTGTATAGTCATTCATTTAAATACATGTACATTTATGAAAGTATATATATCTCTCTCAAACTGAACCTCCCTTTCTGTCTTCGTCTCACTGTTCTCTGAGGGGTAAAAAAGAGAGTTGGTTAACTTACCATTCAATCCGTTCGCAGCCATTTTGCGAGGCTGCTTGGAGTCACCGGACAGTCTTGGGTTTTCTTTGGGAGACTCCCTATCACTGGACGGATCACTTCCCACCGAATCACCATCCGAAGGGGAGATCCTACAAAAGGCAACCCACAGCAAATCAATCTTCACACATCCAGCAAAGGAGAGCCATTAGCAGTAGAAAGACTAGGTTTGAAAATAAAGACAGTTGCTAAGAACTGCTAACAATTTTAGGTGATATGGTCCAAAAAGTTCTGAAATCATTTACTAGGATTGCATGCATTTACTATGATATTGTAATTGACTATAAATTAGTAATCATTCCTGATATATTATTAAAATGAAAGAGATAATCACCAGTAACATCTGCTTGGGGATTTTTAGCATTAATTATGACATTAATTTCCTCCTTCGCATTATAAAACAATTTCACATTAGCTTAAATGTGTCTTAGACAAGAATCAGCACAAATCTCTCCTCACCACCAAAGTTTTGATGGACAGTACAATTTGGTGCCCATTCAACTTTTATAAGGCCCGTCGTCAAGGGAGATGCAAGGAGAAGCTGACCCACTTCTGTCGTGTCCTAAGACTGCCTCTCAATTAAAATATGACTAATGAGCACCCAAAGTTCATCAGTTAAGCCTACAGAGTCATTTCCGATGGTCTGCCATTATGCATGCAGCTCTGCAACAGCTTAAAGCTTTGAGACTTTGAGAAACTATAATGGAAGGATAACCAGTCACGTTACTATTTACAGTTAATTTGTTTAAACAGCTACAGCAGCTACAACTTCACCAATACTATTCACAATGTAATACTATCATATGTCAAAGTTTCCTCCAAATTTGACCAGTAAAGAAAATCTAACACATATTTGATATTTCTGAATCATTCTGATCTTTCACAGTAAAAGTGCTTTATATAGGCCATGTTTGTCAATTAAGATGATAAATGCACCCACCCTTTGCTTCATGCCATTACTGTAATGCATGAACTATTGATTTGAGGGCCAGATGGAAAACCCTTTTTAAAAGCCTCCTATTGATTTACAGGGATCTCACTATCGATTGGATTCCTCTCTTAAAATCGATGAACACATGTTATTTTAATATGAGCTTCATACTTTGAGCATCATACAAAATGCATTAGCTAACCAGAGGAGGGTATTGGAAGGGATGTTTTTTTTTTTTTTTTGCTGTCATGCACACTCCATCACAACAGGGGTGATTCCAAAACATGGACAAGAACTGGCAACCATTATTTAATATATGGGCTTGCTCATAGGGGTGTCTTTGTTTTATCAAACATTATGAGCATTGGCAGGGGTCTGCCATGAGTATTTGATTTTTGTTCTTTTTAACATAATCATTCTATAAATTGGTGTTATGGGTTCTTAACTATACCAGAGAAAAAAATAAGAACCAGAGTAAAACCTCTGTTGTGCCCAGGTTCGACTGCTATTGGTTAAGGCTACGATACCTTGTGACTTTTCAAGGTTTCACCCTCAAGCCTCTGAAGGAAATGATATGAATGGCCATATTACCATGCCATGGTAATGGCATGTGCAAATTTTAGTTTGTTGATGTATATTAAAATATAATTAATATTATTAAAAATGTACACATTTTTGGTAAGAATCCACTGGCATGGTCAACATAGTATGTCACAGGTTCCAAAATGTGAATGAAATGTCCATTCAAGTCTACTTACTGTATTGTTCTGTTACTATTCATTTACTGTAAATAGTTCTTCTCTCAGAAGTCAGTGTATATAGGATTACAGCTCTATTCACTCACTGTCCTTTCCTCTGCTGGCTGTTTCTGGAGGCCTTGGTGGAGGAGCCTTTAGACTTGGGCGTAGACGCTTCTGCATTTTCAGTGGCATTTGGCTCCTTAGAGCCCACTGGCAGCGGTAGTGGCTCCTGGATCACCATGAGGTCATCCTTACTGTGCTGGCCCAGGTGCAGTTTGGCAAAGTCAAAGCCCTTCACGCTGGGAGCCTGCAGCTGCGGAACAGTAGTGCAGTTTAAGAGAGAAAGACAGGAGTTAATATGTTAGGATGGAAATAACAGAAGTGTATGGAGATGGAAAGGTGGAGAGAAGGGCACTACGAGGTGGGAGGAGGATGAAAGACTTTCATGGTCTTATGTTGTTTACTTCAGAAGAAAGCATCTAAAAGAGCACACGGCTTGAGACAGAATCAGGCCAAGTTACAGTCCAAGCCATTTAGAGCTATCGCACAGTGTGGATGTGAGAGTGCATTAAAAAGTGGCCACTTCCTTTTGATCCTTATTTTCAGAACTTCACCGTTTAGGTTCATATACGGAAACAATGAACTTCAATGAAATGAATGAATGAACTATGATATGAATAAATAAAAATAAATGAAAAGACAGACAGGGACATAAGAAGAGTTGCATGGTGTAACTGAAGGGCTGAGCACACTAAAAAAAAGTAATTTACTTGATTTTAAAGATGTACATCATTAATATATATATATATAATTTATTTATTACACATACACACATTTGTATGTGTAATAAATAAAAGGTTGTCTACGATTGTCACTTCTGACTAGCTTTATTCAAGTAATATAGAGATAATTTTAATAGTTTCAAAAAGTATCAAATAAACTATGCAGAGCCTTTTATAAAACACAAAACATCTTACACAAAAAAGATAACACGAACCCTTAAAAAAATCTAAAAAAAGAATATAAATGGTCATTATGGAAATCACTGAGAATCATTGAGAGGTTAAATGTGATAATAATCGTGATAGGCCTGGGTAGTAATTCAACTGAAAGACAAACTGGGTCAAAGTAATACGTTACATACATGTGGAAATGAAGTACACATTTGAATCAAGTAAATTCAGTGCCTTACTTTTCCAGTGTATTGGCCGCAGGGCAGAGCAGGCAGACAGGCAGTAATGAATTAAATGTGCTGCATGCTGGCTGGCCCACTTGCCTGTCTGTCTGTCTGTCTGTCTGTGTGCAGTAGGATAACAGGCCAGATGAGCAGGACAAGCACTGTAATGCTACTTAATGCCTGCAGGCTCTCTCCAGGGACCAGTCCAGAAAAGAAAACCCAACCATAATAGGTGAAGCAGACCCATCGACTACAAAAAAAAAAAAAAAACCTCACAATCTTTCTGCTTGTCTATGAAAGACAACATTTTGGCTGGTGCTGGTTTCAGAAAGAAAGTTACTGACTAGTGATTATGTGCTAATCCACCAATCATCAGGGAGTGTGTGCAGCTCTCTCTTTTGGCACAGTCTCTTTCGAATGTAAATCAGGCTGTTTAGAAATAGGACAAAAGCTGAATACAATAAAAAAAAACCTGTCTTTTCCTCATGTGTCCTAGCAGTAAACAAGGACCACATGTAGGCCAATGTTACTGTTTGGAATGCTCTACTTAGGCCTAAATGGAGGAGGGGGTGGGATTAACAAAGAAGCATTCATACACATCTGGGGTTGAGATTATTTTTCCAGTCCTGGTTATCAATTTTATGACAAGGGGATTATCCAACACAGTGCTAGCACTAGCACCATACCATTTTAAGGAAGGTAACTCTATTCCTATGCTTTACCAATTTTTTTGTCTTTGTCTTGGTCACTTTTCTTGAAGTTTCTTCCTCCTCTTCTTCTTCTTCCTCCTCTTCTTCTTCTTCTTCTTCTTCCTCCTCTTCATCTGTCTCATCTATAGTCTCTTGTCTCTTAATGCCCCTGGCAGCAGGGACCGGTTTCTGATTCGATTTTGAAGTATGGGTGGAGGCAAGCCATATGTTAAAGTGTGTTTTTCGCACCACTCTCCTACACGCTATCCTTAGAACAGGTTTATTCCCTGCACATAGCACAAGCTGCACACTACAATATTCCAGAACTAGGGACTAAGCAAAAGGAGAAGAGAAAAGCTACTTTCTATCATAAACTACTGGTATACTGCTGCCTATGAGGGAGTCTTGCTGAAGGTGCTAAATACAACTGACTTATCCATTCTCTGCCCACCAGTGCCTTCTTTTATAGTAAAAAATGCTTGATTATACAAACAGAATGCTGGAAACAAATCTGTTCAACTTAATGAGAAAATGTTGCACAAAATGTTATTTTTTTCAAAATATGTACATTTAGAGCACATTATTAGTCTCAAATATATTGTATTTTGTAAGTATTTTTTATAAATTGTATTTTTTGTGTGTATTCTAATGTCTCAGACATGAATGGATTTTTTCCAGTATTCTATAAACACGCTATGAAGGAATGGATTTGTGGGTAGAAAATGAATAGGTCAGTTTCACTAAACAGCACTTCTACCACCCTCTACCTTCTCTTTCTTTTTCTCTTCCTCCTCCTCCTCCTCTTCTTCCTCTTCCTCCTCTTCTTCCTCCTCCTCCTCTTCTTCTTCTTCTTCTTCTTCCTCCTCCTCTTCTTCCTCTTCCTCACTGCTCTCTACTACTAGCTTTTCTCTCTTGATCGGGGTCATTGACCTCTGGATTGAGGGTATGGATTTCTGTAATGAAGCTGTGGACTGGATGGGGATTGGACGTGTAATTGTGATCAGGACCCGATACAAAGTAAGCGAAGCCAGATCAATGAAAGGGCAAGAAGAATGAAATGAAACGAAACGAAACACTCAAGACATGGCAAGAGATCTGAAGATGCCTTCCCTAACTAACAAAACTGCAGCCACAAACTAAGGTTGCATGATTTACCTATGTGGCTCATATGCATAATGCAGTTTTTCTTTGACATCATGGCAAGTAATGCAAAAGGCAAAAACTGCAATAATGACACAGAAATCAATGTAGGACTATTTGTCTTACTAGCAGCACTAAAGCTGAATCTTCATGACGAGTGAATAAGACTCACAACTGCGGACAAGAACACTTTAAAAAAAAAAAAAGAGAGAACTTAATGGAAACAATGACATCAAGTTCAGCAGAGGGGTTGTGCAGCTGTGCAGCTGTTAGAGTATAAAAGGGCTGGCAGAGGGAACATGAGTGTCCTGGAAGTGTGTTCCATGAGGCTAAAAAGTGTGTGAGTGCACACACGTGCGGTATGTAATGTGAGAGTATGCTCTTGAGTAGGGGCAGCTGTGAGATGTGATGAGTGTGTGCACTTTAGCCAAATCTGGTTAAATCTTGCTGCGCTGTGTAGGGCAGTCAGGCTACTCCGCACATGAACATGACAATGCAATAGTGGCAATTAGTGCTGAGTGACAGCATAGGGGTGTGTGTATAAGCAAGAGAAGGATTTGGTCACAGAAGTGCAGCTGTACTATGATAATATGCACTACATTATGAAGCAACTCGATCAAAAGTTGGGGAACTTTTGTTTGAATTTTGTTTAATCGATTTTTTAATGTTACTTCTCAAATTAGACAAAATCCCTGCAAACAATTTATGAACATAATACAGATGATTACATTACATAAACAGATGCTACATTTTGCAACATTTAGCTGTCTCCTCAGTATGAACGTTTTCCAAATAATGATTTGACAGTTTTCCAAACTAATGTTACAACACAGACCGAAACTCTTCCACCCAAGGCGCTTTAAACACTGGACAGCTTTGAGAGCTGATGAGTGCCCACATAACAACAGGATGTGTGTGGGGTGTGAGATTATTATTCTGAAGCTTCATTTACATCATTTGTCAGCCGCCATTTTGTAGTCCTTTTGTCAACATCTAAACAGCTCTAAATGTAATAGATTTAGTTACTGAAAATTAACAAAAACAACTGATTTACTAATAAAAGTGTCCCTAAAATTCTGACCAGCAGTGTATGTGTGTATTTCTGAGCACCAGAGAGGTAGTTTAAACAAAGTACTTTAACCAAGACATGACCTCATTCAACAAGAGTAATTCTGGTCTGATCCCAAAGACACAAAAATAACTTAGAGACTGGAATGGCACTGAGTGGCCCAAATCAGTCGCACAGAGATGAGATAAAGCAGAAGGCAGACAGGACAGAGACACACAGGAGCCCACACGCTGATTAGCCATATCTGCCCCTTCAGAAACACAACCCAGCAGACGGACAAAAAAAAAAAAAAAAAAAAACACTGCGACAAATGTTTTTTCTTTTGTCACACTCTTTGCGCTTGTGATCCAAAATGAAACTGAAACAACATTGTTAATCCCTTAGAGTTTATGGAACTGTCAGCAGTTCCAGGTTCCCATGCCTTACTGTTATATTACCTACATATTAGTTTCCTGGCCGTTACTGGATAATAAGTCTTAGAAACTAGTAGTTGAACAATAAGTGGGTTTACAGAAGTCAGGTGACCTCCTACCTTTTGCCTCTGCTGGACTGTACTCATGGTGTCAGGCTGAAACTCCAGTTTATCTGTGCGGCACAGCTTCCAGTACAGTATGGTTATGATAATCACCACCACCAGCACAGGCACCACCACTCCTACTATAATCCACGTGTTGGCGTTCTCCGTCTCGGAGGGCGGCGAAGCCTGCTTCTCCACAGCTGCACAAACAAAGTGAGACACAGAAAAGAATGCAGAAACATGAATACATAATTATAAACATTCATGCTACTGCTTACAGTGGTGCACCAATATAAAAAAAATGTGGCTGAAACCCCAAATTTAGGATACACTGTGCCAAAATTCAAAACCAAAAAATCAGTTCTGGATTTATTTAGCATTTTTAGTGTTTTTGAATGAAGTGTAATTGAAACTACGAGGCAATGAAAAAAATCCTTTGAAATGCTGGTCCTTATAGCAAGTCTTATTCTCTTAAGAAATATTGGCAAAAAAGCACTCTCAGCAAACTGATTCATATTCCATTACGTTTTGACATTTTACTGTTCGAGTAACAGAACTGTTATTCTTAATTCCAAGCTAAAGTTCAATTTATTTATTATGTTTAGCAATATTCTGTAGTATAGCACTATATCCATCAGCTTCACTGGTTTGACCATATCATCAATTTTGTATATTTTTGTGTTTTACCCATCAGTATTCTTTATTTACAATACCCAGAATGCACAAATACACCACAGAAAATTTGAGAATCTCTGTGGCATGCACAAATCCTCCTAGTCACTGATCTAAACGCTAATAACTACATCAGTGGCGCGAGCATCAATCCCAGCACAAACCTCATTCCGTATTTATAAAATTTTCAGCATTCTTTCTTTTGCAGCCAAAGTTGGAATAATAATTTTGGCCATAAATTTAATAACAAATTTGGTGCATGCCTAAGAAAATACCTACAAAGGCAGGTTACATAATGCGAACTGAAAATGTAGTGTAGCGCTGGGTAACTGGATAGGACACAGCCAGAACCTTGAGCTGCATTGTCTGAGATGCCAAGTGAATTACTAAGGAGTTTGTGAACTTGTCCTTTAGCGTGGTGAGCTAAACAATGCTCAAAGAGAGGAGCGCCTCAGGCATTTAGATCCTCTGCTGTTATACAATAGGAAATGGCTTCATTAACTCTAATGAACATGATTTTTTAACTTTTTTTTTTTTTTTTGCTGAAGGTGAAGCAGCTGAAAGTCTGCCAGCACAAACAGTGTCAGATAAAGTGGCCGAGCTCTCTCGGGGACATGCTCATTAAGCCCTCCTCTTTGAGGTTTACAGTGAGGAGAACTCAAGCATTCACTTTTCAAATACCACAGCCAACTCACACTGTGGTCAGAAGACTAGTTATGATCATTTGATTAAAAACAACTGAGATTGACTCCATGAAAGGGTTCAGGCAGGGAACTCATTCCTCAGTCTCTTCCATTGCCCACTTCAATTCATGACGTGAATGTAGTGTTTTGTGTGTAAATACTCACGCTGGGCTAGGATGCCCTGGATACGGTATCCCAGCACTATAGCCGCACGCTGGACATCCAACTTGTTCAGCAGGTTAGCGGTGGTGACAGCAGGCAGCCTCTCACCATTAGCACCTTCCACAAAATAGATCATCTCAAGAGGGTTATCCGGCCCTGACAGCCGTGTGGTCTGCACAACCTGTGGTCAGATCAAACACACAAATCAACAATTTAAACTGCAGTTCAAAAGGCTAGAATAACCATTAATAATGTAGATTTAAGAATGTTAATTCAAGTATTGCATATTTAAAGTATCTGGGTCCATTAAAGTTATTACATGCTAAATAACATTGTAAATATCTATTTACAATTATTTTTGTCACATTATCTGTCTAGGGATTTGATGACCACTTTAGAAATATTAGGCATTCTAGATATTAATTATTAATTAACATCACTTGATGGTATACAGCTTTCTTGGTAATTTTATAGTAATTTGCAGCTATTATAATAATTATAATGGAATGCATTATGTGAGTGAAGCTGCACTGAACTAGCACATTAGAATAATTTTGTACATTTATCTACACCAAAAAATGCACAAACCGCAATAATAAACATATATAATAAGTAGGGCTGTCAGTAGATTAACATTTTTAATCGCGATTAATCGCATGTTTGCCATAGTTAACTCGCGATTAATCACGATTAATCGCACCTTTAAGTCTGTCC
>JBBPCZ010000019.1:11137584-11158375 GCA_037974445.1 Brycinus macrolepidotus | reverse complement strand
AGGGTCACAGGGTCAAAATGAGTCATTCATTGAATGGATTGATTTTAGATGGATAGTGTGTGTGTGTGTGTGTGTGTGTGTGTCAGGTGAACACTTACGTTCTGCGATTTGCTGAACGGGGTAGCCCAGATAGTAGCTGAACTCCACAACATTGAGTTGTCTCAGGAAGCTGCTGACCTCTGACCCTAGTATGTATCCCCGAGCATCACGAACTACAAATGTGATCTCCACTGGCCCACTTGGCTGCCTCTGGTTTTTACTCACAGGGCTCATAGTGATGTTCAGTATCTGCAATGCATGTATTTAGACCATACAGTTAAACGTGCACCTTGCATGGGCACAAGACCGAGATTCACCGATATGGAAATTTTTTAAGCATCTGATATTTTTCATGTACATTAACCATTGATGCCAGTACATACAAATTTATAAAATGTATCATTTACTTCTATAGGGTTACAAATGTAGTAAAATTAATAAAATTCAGATATTTTAGCACTGAAGCTAAAATGTTCTGCCTTGCTAAAGTAAAGCAAATGCATCATCGAATATTAGTATGAAATACTGGTTGAATTTAAAAGCAATTAACCGCTTATACTATTATGATTCTAATGCCATTGTGATTCACTAATAAAAGATATACCACCGCAAAAAATGACACATTTCTTTTTCTGCACTCACTTAAACAAGCTGATAACTGCTTCCAGCAAATTGACGCTAGAATTCCCGAGAAAACATTAATTCAATTCCTGTTAGACTGCAATTATATATTAATTTGGAACCATATGTACTCAGTGCAACAGGTTTATCCATATACTCTCTTTTATAATCATGGTCATAGACAAAACCAAATGAGCTTGAGGTGTGTATGGTTAAACATCAGCTGTAGCACAACTGCTTCAACATGTGTTAAAACTGAGGGCTGTGTAACACATTCAGCCTCAGGCAGCGAATTTCACTCATTAATTTTGTTGCCTTGACAACAGTTGAGTTGAACAGTGCATGTTCTTTTCCCTAAATCCAATCAAAGAATACGTGTGTGGGTGATGTCATTACAGACTACAGGAAGCAATCTACAGAAACAGCTTAGTACTCCGATCAGCAGTATTAAAAGGGGTGAAAAAAAGCAGCCCACGTCTGATTCACAGCATCCTTAAGACAAAATGTAAAATTATTTCTGAAAATTAATCCAGCTGCCACCACTCCAGGTGTCTTTTTTTTTGGTGATCTTAAAAGAGCGCGTTGAACAAATTGGACAGAAATAAGAAGCAATTAAGAGGACTGGAGGGGACCGAGTCACAGTCACTTAACAGTCTGTGTGAAAATCCTCTGAGCTGCTTGTACTGCAGGCACTGTGATTCTGACCAGCATGTGAGCACAGCTCTAATAAACAAACCGATTATGTTACGGATTAGCTAAAACAGATATAGGAAAATGCTTAGATTGCACACATAAGCCTGAATAGTTGCTGGTTTCACTTAATCTCTCACCATATATTGACCATATATTGAAAATGGCAGGCATCAGGTCAGGCTTTTAAAGAAATGGCCAAATGGACAATTTTCCCTTTAACCCAAACGTTTGGTGGCTAAAGTTTGAAACCACTACTAGGTTAGCATCATGGAAAGTAAAAGCCTAAATAATTGCACACTTGCCCCAAATTGTGTCAAATTGCTAAGTAATCTGTAATAGACTTGCGGATGTACTTTCTGGAACTGCATGGATAACAGCTTGTAGCACAGCTAAAGCAGTAGCAGTGGCCATATTGATGTCAGATTTTTATTTATACTTTTGTTCATTTATATTAAAGAAAAAAATATATGTTTGTAAAGTGTCAGAAACCACATAACCAAGTTTATTTGAGATTATTAAACACTTCCATGCTATTTGAGCTAGAAGATTATATTAGTTAGCTACCTTACCATACCATTAGCCTGTTCTACTGCTTATGGGGAAGCTGGAAAAACGTACTAGTTAGATTTTTCACCATTGCTTTAAGCAATACATTTTCATTGCGGAGAGAGGTTCTTACATGTACAGTGAAGTTAGTGGACTCCTTTGAGCGGCGACGCGCTTCAGCAAAGGCCAAAGTCAGGCCTTTCTCTATGTGCTCGCTGAACGTACACACATGCACGTCTATGTGACTGGGGACGAACTGGAGCACTGCAGAGAGACAGCATGCAAGGGCAATACTAATCAGAGGAGATTAAGTTTCCACAGTTGTTTTGATACAGCTGTACTTGATGAAATACAGCTACAATAGCCATTAAAGCATTCCAGTAATCAAGATTCTTGCTCTTAAATGAGGTGATGAGAGATGTGTGTGAGTGGTATGAGCGGTTTTACCAGAGTGAACGTGGTACTGTAGGGCTGGCGCAGGACTGATCGGGGACACACTGAGGATGGAGCGAGACGTTCGTGTTGACTGTCTCAGAGCATTCATCACTGATATAGCTGTGTAGACAACGGGACCAGACACAGCCCGAAACACAAAGTCTGGAGGAGCTTTCACTACCTACATGAACACATAAACAGCGAAACAAACAAGATTAAAAGTTAAGATGTGGATATTTGCAATTTGATTAATTATGAGTCAGACATAAACACACAAAAAAACATTTCACCGGAATGATTTCACCCTGAGTAACTGCTGTAACTGCTGATGAGGAGGATCTAAGATAGTTCTGGGAGAGAGCTGTTTTTAAATTGGTTGCGACAAAATGAGTACCAGGAGCTCTCAAATCTATGTGTTTATAATATGGGAAGGAATTCAGTCCTTTCAAGCTAGCCACAAAACTCGTCTCTCTGCTGTTTGCTTTCATGAAATCAACAGATAAAGTGGGACAGGAAGAGCAGTGTTTTTTCCGGATGCACTTCTGAAACATTACACAAAGCTGGAACACAGCCATTACACAACAGCTCACCAGCTTCTGGCATGAAAGCTTGCAATGGTTACACAATCATCATGCTAAATAATGGAAAACTTTATAGAGAAACAAAACCAATGTTTTAAAAACAGGGTATTAGTCTAAATATGTCATCAAACATTTTTAAAGGGCCCATATTCTCACAATTTTCTTGTATTTTATTTTTTTTCCCCTGAGGTCCAATTAGGAGGTTTGTATGCATCTATACACGAAAGAAAACATAATAATGAGGCTATGATAACATTTTTCTCAAAACTCCTTATTCTTCAGAACTAAACAAGCTACTTTTATGACTGATATATGTTAATGATTTTGGTTTGTTAAGGATTTTCTGTTTGGGTGCCCTACGCTATGCTTTGTTCAAGCTGAAACACTCCTTATTACTTTAGCACTAATGGGCGGTGCTAAACAGCTTTAGGCTGAATAATCGGATGTATGTGTATACATTAGTTTTTGTGACAATACAAATACAGTAAATTCAAAACTTAAAATAGACTGCAAGGGAAAATGTGTTTTGAAACTTGTTTATAACAGTGTTTACACATTAGACCAAACTCTTTTGTGTCAACGAAGACTCCACATTAGGGGTCTTTCAAAAAGAACAGAAGAGAAAGAACAGAACATCATTAATTTACAAATCTCACACATACCTGCAGTTCAACTGAACGATTGAATTCAGCTTTGAGGATCTCTCTGACTTTGGCTTTTGCGTAACCAGCTGTGGACCCGGGTGGAAACCCTGGGGGAAATTGGGTAAGGCATCACTCTAGGAGCTCTCTCTTCTCAAAGCAAAGTCTATCAAACTATCTATTTAGTCATTTAATACATTTTCAGCATTTAACTATTCATTCAAACTAAAAAAAGTCTGTTATAAGCATATAAAAATCTGCAAAACCTCCAAGTCTTACCGACTCGAACTAAGTAGGTGTCAGGTTTGGTGATGTTGCACAGGTACTCCCGGACAGTAGTGGTCTCAGTGTTGGTCTTTTGAGTTGTCGCTGTAGGTTCTCTAGCTGTTGTTGGCAAGGAAGTGGTGTTAAAGGCCTCATCTGTGGTGCTTGTAAATGCTGTGATAGTTGATGAGGTTGCCACAGTTGTCTCATTATCAAATACTGGAGTTGACAGGGTTTCTGTGTTGCCAGTTGTTGTCAGTGCATCATCAGTAACCTCAGTGAAAGGGATTTCTGATGGCAGTCCTGTGATGCCTTGGTCAGCCATCTCTGTTACAGGAAGGTTGGAGGTGCTGTTGAAGATTGACTCAGGCAATGCTGTCACATTTGAAGTGTGGTTTAATACATCACTCATGACTGTCTGGGTAGGGAGAAGAGTCTCTGGCAAAGAGGGGTTGACAAACCAGTGGACACCTATGGTACTCGGTGCCAAGACATCTCGTTCTTCTGATTGAGTAGGTGAGAGTAACAAAAAGGTGCTAGTGTCAATACCAGATGGCACAGGTTCAGTGCTAATCCAGTCAGGAGTTGAAGTTAGATTCCACAAAGAAGTTGAAAAGTCCATAGGAGGAGTTAATGTCACTGATGAATCCAGGAATGGCACTGTAGTATTTGTTAGGCTGGGTCTCACTTCTGACAGATCCTGAATGGTAGTACTGAAAGGATCAAATCCTGACATATCTGTAGAAGAATCTTCAGGCCAGGAGTTGTTGTCTGCAGGCTGCAGTTCTTCTCCATACATCACTGTTAGCATGTGGCCGGGGTCAACGGTATAGGTGCTGGTGGCCATAACATGAGTAGTGCTTACCGGAATGACAGAGATGTTCTTGGAGGTGGTCTGGTTGCCCCGTTGCTCTGGCAAGTTTTCATTACCCTTTGTGAGCTGAATGGTGTAGTATTCCAGGCTGTTCATATCAGGCAGAAGAACATCGGTGGGTTCAATTGTAATGTTGTCAAGCCAGCCAGAATCTGAACTCTCATTAACTAAGCTGCTCTGATTTAAGGGGGCAGAAACAGTGGGGAGAGGGGGTAAGGAATGGACTGCTGTTGGCTGGATGTCTGGGATACCCGAATACATGGTGGTGTAAATGGGTATATGGGCCAAAATGTTGGGGATACTGATTACTGTTGGAGAACTGGAAGTTTCTATGTTGATGGAAGTCATCTGCTTGTTGAAAACAGTCTTAGTTACATTTGGGATACTGGCTGAATTGTAGTTAATACTGGAGTTTCGATTAGAAGTAAAATGAAGAGAAGCAGTAACACGCATACTGGAAATAACACTAGTGGGAACGGGAGAAAGGTGTCTGGTGGACAAAGGCATCACTATTCTTGTGGGAAAAGATGTGTCATAAGACTCAGAGTTTGAGTCTTCAAAGTCATACATGTTAGAGGGAAGATTGGTGATCAAAGAGTAGTCATCTCCCTCAGACCCCATGAAGGACATAGTTTCTAAGTAATCTCCAGAACCATAGTCCACATCCATAGTGTTGGTTGGGAAAAAATCTTCTGGTGGACCCATAGTTGGCTCTGCGGAAGATGTCGTCACATAATGGTTTCCAAAAAGCACATGACTTGGATTTAACAGGTGATCACCAGCATAAGCATCATTTTGGACATTTAAGTCATGACTAACATGTAAATTATCAAAGTCTTGAATTCTGGTAGATGGTTCTACTTGTCTAGGTGGTGTAACACTATTGATAGTCATCTGAGTTTGTAATTCAGGAGGAGGAAAAGGTGGTTCTTCAGGAGAATCCAATTTGGTTGAAAGCAAGCGAGACGGAGAGATCTTTAAAGCCTTTGTGGATGAGCTGGGCGAAGTCAGTGTGAGTTGGATATCTTGTGTAACAGTTTCTGGAGAAGAGGACACTTCTTGAGGGACAGGTGGCTTCACCTCCCGTGACAGTCTTGAAGAAATTCTAGAGCTAATTCCATCTCCATCAGTTGACTCAGAGGAACTTAGTTCTGGTGCAGAGGGATGCTCTGGGCTAAAAAGGTAGCTCTGAGGTGGCATGAATGTTGAGTCTAACACAGTGTCACTGGTATCACTGTAGTAATTCACTGAGGCTTTGAGTGGTCCAGTGTCAGGCAAAGGGGGGAATGTTCTGTGGACGTCGCTTGACTGTCCTGAGGCTTTAAAAGAAGAGGATGGTAAGGCAGAAGGTGAAGGTGCGTAATGTGGCACTTTCTCCAGAGACTGTTTTGGCATGTTGGTAGCCAACAAAGGCCAATCTAAGGAAGACAAAAATACAAACAGAAAATTCAGATTTCTACTCTGCAAGAAACAACATTCTCCACAGTCAATGTAAATAAAAATAATATTAACACAAAAAGAACACAACTACAAAGTGATTTAAAGGACCATTTGGGTGGTGAACCATTTTCAGCATGGCACTGATATGGTGCCAGGGTATCAAGAACAGCTGTGTTTCTGGGGTTTTTACACAAATAAATATAATTTTCAGGAACAACAGGAACAGGCCACAAGTGGTCTGCCACCCAAAAAGATCAAACCAAGAGCAGTTCTTTTGTCATAAATTGATGACTGATGAAGAACAAGGGAATGGCAAACACATATACAATATACATGGAAACATATGGACTATGGACTCTAACTATGTGGAAAAATTGATCAATAACGACAATGTTTCTTATTATTGAATTGTTGTAACAATATGCTAAGATGGTTTAATTTTCAATTTCTAGATGTCTTTTCTAGATTTGTTTTTACCTGTTTTATTATATCTAGTGACAGTATCCTTTTTCACTGGCAAATAATTTTGCTTGTATCAAGTACATTTATCTACCAATGGAATAAGGCACTTTGAATAGATAAAATGATCTGAAACAAGTTTGAATTTCAAAAAATACATTGAATAATTTTATATGCTATATTCACAACAATCACAACAATATATATAGTTTAAATCAAAACTAAAAACAAATTAAAGTGTGCTTTTTCTATAAAGATTTTTCCATGGCCAATCATCAAATTAAACCTTCTTCACTGTAGTGCAGTGTAGAAACTGTCCATTTAAAACATGTCCTACATTTATTTAAATATCTTCCAACATATTATATAAGTGTACCTCCAAAAAGCTTTAAAAAGCTTTGATGTGTTTCGAAACACAGATTAAAATGACCTGATTTTACTTTTTTTTCCAGGTATACACTACACCAACTTCACTTTATGTGTATATAAGAGATTTAGTCCAAAAGGCTTTCATGGTGGAGTGCTGCCATTGAAGGCCAACATTTTTCTTGACCGGACAATTTCAATGGTAACTGTGATGCTTACACAAGTTGCCATCTCTTACATATGGAAGGTGCCTAGAAGGTGTTAGCATCATAAAGGTTCATTTGAATAATTAAAATAGATTGATAAAAAGTATTAGACAAAAGTTTTAAAGATGCTAGGTTTATATTTTAATACAGGATACACATTATCCATTAGCACAGGCTTTACGATATGAGCAGAGGAAGGGGTATAAAGGCTGGCAGAGTACTCAGTAGCAGCTGGGCAGTAATGAAATGGGTCTTTCTGAGTAAGATGGAGAGGAAAGGTGAGGTGTTTCCTAATGAAGAAATGCACAAGTGGCCCTGCTTTTAGAGTGCTGCTAGAGCTTGGCAGCTCAGATAGAACGCTGGCATTGCATAATAGGATGGTTCTGTGAAAGACTGTGGTGTTGTAAATTTCAGTGGAAAAGTGAGCACTTTGTCATAAGCATCCAAATGTATTTCACAGATTTTTAGGTTCCACTGATACAAAAGTGCAGTCTGGGACTGGAGTCATGTGTCTGGAAAGCCAGGCATAAACAATATTGTGAGTGTGTAATTGATCAAAATGTGACAGAGACCCACACACGCACAAAAACCTCATAAAAACAGCTTGATTCAATTTTACCACTAGGCGTCTGCCTCAGTGCAAACTGTAACTATCTCTGACATTCTGAACCAGTGCAGAAGTGCATTCAGCCAGAGAGATCACTGAACATCACTCCAGATTCAAAGCAGAGGCCAGACAGCTGTGTGAGTCAGCAGCGGCCGACATCCCTCAGCTCTCTGAAGCAATACTCCTGCACATGGACTTCATTCAGTAATATTTCCAGCTCACAAAGCTATATTTAGACTCTTGCAGCCAAAGAAAAAAAAAACTGAAGAAACCAAGAAGAACCATATGAAACACTGGCTCTTCTACAAGGAGAACTTAGTAAACATATGTTTGCCCAAATGACAGACGCAACAGAGGGACAGCAGTAAGTCCTCAAATAAGCTGTAGTCTTTTGACTTTCCTCCTTATTTCTGAAAGCAGAATTAGCCTCCTGCAATGTAAAGAATTACAACACAAACTAAACAAAATCCTGTGCCACCTTAATCAGGTCAATATGTTCCAAGCTTGGGCCTCTTGAGGGTAAACAGTTCTCTTGTGGGGTATGTCAAACTGCACACTCACTGCCATGCAGTGTAGGCTGCCAAGTGTTTGAAGCCTCTGAAAAACAGGCAGCTGAGTAAGACTGACTCTTATGACCATAATATATACAGAGACAGAGAAAGAAGAACAGAGAGAACAAGAAGGAGTTTTGAAAACAAGGCAATATTATTGCATTAAAAATGCAATAAAAAGTAACATTATTGCATTATAAACGCACTAAAAAAGTATTGAATCAAAACCCTAACAATTAAGATTTGGGGTTTTGTTTTCTGAGAATTTACAGCTATGATTTAGCCAAAAAATCTAATTTACAAAGTTTTCCTCCTACCCAAAATGTTGTTCATTATCCAAAGCCTTTTATTGGCCTTTTCAGTTTCGTTGCAGAAATGCTGAAGCCTGAAATTTGTCATTGTGTACTATGGTGTCCTTAATTCAGTGCTGTACTTAATTCAGGTAAACAGGGCTCAATATACTCTTCTTGCATGAAACATGAAGTTGGTCAGCGTTCTTTACATGCTGACAATACCTGTGATATGCTCAGAAAAGCATACTTTTCAATATAATTTATTGCAATGATATTGTCATACCGCCCATTTATTGACAACAGTGTGCCATACAGCATCAGAAATCAAAGTAACATGAGACTCTGTAATATGTGTGCGGGTGATTTTTTTGCATGGCATTAAACAGGTGGTTTTCATTATTTGTTAGCTACATTTGCGTCACAGCTCTACTGTAAAACTAAATAAAACTTCAGACAGCAAGAGTCTTTATGCGTTTTCTGATTCATGTTGTATAAATCCTCTCACGCAGTGCAGACAGGTTTTATGGAGAGCTGAGTTGAATATGCACAGGGCATCCAATTTACATTAACACAGTACATTCAAACTTACCTTTGCCAAAAACTTATAATACTCAACAAACATGTTTAACAGTGTTCTGTGATTTTACAAGGACTCTGGGGCAAAAGCAACTGCTGCACCTTCAGTAGCTACCCTTCTACAGTAATTCAGTATTGGATTTGCAGGTTTGTAGGTGCACAGGGATGGTTTATAGAGAGGCATGGTATTGATCAAAATGAACGAAGCTCATACAAAATGTTGAGTGCAGAAGCACTTTTAGGAGGAAATTTACTCACATATTCTGGAAGGGTTAATGACTGACTACAGGAAGACTTGGTGTTCATCCAAAGCTCTGGACACTACCTCAGAAGTGTGCCTAGCTTCTTGCTGCTTCAAGTTTCCATTAGCTCACCTATGATTCAGTACTATGTGCCACCACATTTCTGAACATACTGGAAAACAGGGCTTTGCTTGAGACAAATGACTATTTATTAATTCATGCAAGTTGGACTGCATCAAAATGAAATTTGACTGTATTCACTTTACAGTGATGATGTACATACATGATATATTATTTGACCTCAAAAGATTTTTTGTGCTAACAGGAACCATTTCTGTTATGTTTTGTTACATTATATTTTCTGCAAACATTATTAGCTTAAACAAAACGATTAGAGCTTTACATTTTGGTTACTATTCGGTAGTTGTAGCCCCTGGAGCTATAAATTCATAGGGAGCTGCAGCTTTACAACACATCCCAGTAATCAGAATGCAAATGAACAAAACAAGTGTGCAAAATGAAATCATCTAGCAGCTATTAGAGACTACAATCATCCACATGCACTTATTCATCTCTTGTACGGGGTAGGTGGAGATTAATTAGCTTTAATGTCCTAATCATTTGGTTAATCACTCAAAGGTGAAGTCAAACATGAAGCTAACTGAGCCAAGCACACCATTCATCAGGTCAGTTGCCTGAGGGCCCACTAATGAGCAGGACACAGTCCAGCTCACTGATTAGTGTCTGCTGCCTGCCCCCTGCCCCTGCAGGGCCACGGGAGGTACAACAAGACACCCCCCGTGAGACTTTGCCCAGTTTAAATCTTCAGCCTGGTGGCCGCCAGTCTCACAGACTTAAATTCTGTGACGTTCACTTAAGTTCTCAGTGTCATCGCATTAGATCTGCGAGACTGCAGTGTTGCAGGCATATTAAAAAATGCTAATGACAGGTTGCTTCAGTTCGAGCCACTCCCATGGTTGATATAAACACAAAAACCTGCATATTTACACATGAATGTTAGTAAAACCGGAAGACTTTCTTAATTTGTCAAAAAAAATCTTTTCAATCAAACAAAAAATGTTTGTCAACATGGAAATTGGCAAATCATGTGTATTACTCCATGAGCAAAGTCTGCTGAAGCCTACATCCTTGGAAGTTCGCAAAAAGTCCACATTACCTCCTCCGCGGTCTAGATGAAAGATAGAGTTCAACAGCCCTACGGCCCCGTAGACTTGCTCTGAAAAATCAACGTTCCATGTGTCAGGAAAAGACTGGAGATAAAAATTCCTTCTGAGAATAACACTTTCCCACCAAATTTGTAACAAGCTATTTAGTACTGAATGAAAATGTGAGTTTTCACTTTTGAAACAAAAACAGTTTGATTCCAAGTTCAGGTACATGAATAATTTATGAGAAAACAAGAAAATGCTTCTGAGGCACACAAGCTTCCTTCCTTTTTGCACTTTCAAAACTGTAGTTTTCTGTTACATGGACTCCGTTATGCATATAAATCTTAAACACTTGTTTTTCCTAAGACTACCTCTGGAAGTGTCTTCACTTTGTAGAACCACCTCTGCAGATCAGTCACAAAAGAATCTCAGAAGGGCTCAAAAAACACAGGCACGTAAAGAATGACACGGTTGAGAGGTGAAGGACCTACGGCATGACAAACCTAAGCAATGTTTAGTCACTATGAGGCAAACAAGAGGGTGCGCTGACTAGTTCACTAACCAGGGCTGTTTTCCAAAACCTCTGCAGTATAACAAAACACATCATTTGTTTAAGCAATTTAAGCAACTTCCTCCAGGATCAAGAAAGTTTTCTGATTCTGATCATCAACCTCTTCCACAATACATTAAGTTCTAAATGGGAAGAATGACATTCATCTCTCTTGGAAATCCATTATACTGACACGATATTTATTGCTGACATGTTGTTTACATGTAAAAAAAAGTTCAACAATGATCTGTAATGTTCATCTAACACAGCTGGTTATTTCAGCAGACTGCAGTACACTATTGAAAGCAATGGGGGCGAAACAAAACTTGACAAAAGAAAAGGGAGAGGAATTAAAGAAAGCGTTATAATTAGATTCATTACTGAACTGAATAATAGTTGACTGGTTTATCAGAAGAGGAGAACGACACACTTGCAAAAGCTAAACTCACAAAAGCTAAAACCTCGAACATGGAAAGAAGTAAAATTTCTACAATGACATGGATGGTCTGAAGAATCATGAACCGAAAGAGGCATTCAATAATTCATTTAGAGAGGGCCACCTTCAGTCTTAATGAAACAGAGCTGACCTTGAGAAATGACATGCAGAGAGCTCTGTGACAGACAGAAAGCAGGGGAATACCATGACTCGGGAGGACCGTATGGAGGTGCCTTGCTCTACCATCTGTTCCAGAAACATGACCATGTCATGGTCCACTGCCATTACATTGTAAGCGCTATTCCTGAAGAATTAGGTCGCTCATCCTGTTATCAAATGATGAATTTTAGAAGCCCAGTAGACAGTGATAGCATGACTGTAAGCATCTCATGAAACTCATCCCAAACTCCACCATGTTAATCTAAAATTAAAAAGCTAACACCACAAGGCCTGTCATGATCATGAGATTTTAGCTGACAGCTGATTTCCTCTAAATTATTGTGATTAACAACTGAATTGTCTTTTTGTTAAATATACACTTAATTAACTATCTTGCTTCCTAGTTGTCAATACTTTCTAGCTACCAGGTGAGAACGTGTTTAGCTCATATAAATAAAATACATCTTTAGCTCATATAAAACACATCTTTAGGTCATACAAATACTTACATGCACTGCTGTTAAAGCACCAGTCAGATGTACGAACTCATGTTGTTTTCATAAGATACATGACGTGCCATGATGTTTTGTTTCTTTCTTTTTTTCCAATTTATTTTCCACAACCCAACAATTTACATTCTGTTTGTTGAGATGTCAACAGATGATTGTAAAAGTTAATGACTGTGGAAAATGAATGTGGCCAGCTTAAACAACTGTGATCAGACAACTGTGTAATGACAGACCTAAAACCACAACATCATCTTTTCGGCACACAGTATCAATCTAATTTTGCCTTTGTGTACTGAACACAGGTGTCTAAGTACTACCTTATTTAAAATTAATCAGATTAGGCATTAAAAACTGTGTCTGTTTCATTTGAAGGTTATTTTAATCTCATATGATTCAATGTCAAACAAGTCTGGCGGTGAGAAGCAAAGTGTGGAGGAGAGAAACAGAGAGAGTCTGATTCTATTTTAAGATGGGTGGATTCATAACAAACAGCATTTATGGGAAAACTGAATTCTTGATTCCTCAATCCAACATGACACTAAATAAAACATCTAACACAGAAAAAAAACATTCTGTTTTAATTATCTGTGGCTGATTTTTAGGCGCATCAACAAGCAGACTGAAGATGAGATCAAACTCACATAAATGATTCAGTCAAATGCAATTTACTCTTCCCTGAACTCTTGTCCAGTGCTGAACCCGATAATATAAGCCAATAAAACCAGACTGCACAAATTTCATTTGAGGGCAGAGAGATCCGGTCATTTCCTTCACACCTAGCTCAGTATACAGACTGGCCATTTCAACAGCATCACTGTATTAAATGAATGCAAGTGCACTTACAGTCCTTTGTAACACTTAAAGATATGTAGAATGGTATAACAAAGAATAGCTAGTAGAAATCCTATTTCTGACTTGTATATGACATAGATTCCATGTCTGTCTATTTGACCAGTACCAGCAAATGTAGTGACATATGAACCGCTTTCAACTTTCATTGTCACAACCGGACTAAAGAGTGTAGCGGATAGTACCAGCTGTAAATCGCACAAAAGTAGGTCTGTAGCCAAGGTCTACTGCTGGGAAAACTGAGATAGCAATTACAGGCCCCCCTTAATGATGTCATTTCCCCGCATTTGCCAGGCTCTTTCTAGTGAAAGTCTCATTTGATGGTGGTGCTACTCCAGAAAAGGAGGTGGGGGGGGGGGGGGGGGGGGAAAAAAAAGGTCTTTGGTATTAATGCAAACTTCTTTGCCCACACATGTTTCTGTTTTAGGCACATCCCCATTGCGTGACTGCCTCTTTTGCTTGCTAGCAGACTCCCTGCTAGCAGTCCAATAGAACAATCAAGAGATGTCTGCTGACATTCCTATTTTCTATGCAGGAAAGGACTGTATTGTTTTAGCTGATGTGCAGCATCAGAAAGAGGTACACATCGTTAAGACATGTTCAATAAAACTAATGTCTTCCCTTTATGAAATTATGAGTTTTCTGTTACATGGACTCTCAGACTGAGACTGGTACACACATTTCAGCATTTAGCTTTGTCTTACTGACAGAGCAGCTTATGAAACTGTGATTCTGGCCACTCTCAAAAACTCCAGCTCACAAGATTGTACTCTCAAGCCCAGAACAAAAGCAAGAACAAATTCTTTATATTATGGATACAGACAAAAGACATCTTCATCTTTTGTCTATACTACTACGATATAGGCTTCATAACTATTAAAGTGCCACAGATATTTATTTTGTCTGAATGATTTTGAACTCCATTCCATGTAGCATCTTTATCATAAATGTTTATATCTACAATGGAAGTACTTTTGGGTTTGTTTAGGTCACCTGAATACTGATCACTTAACACTGATACATAATAACAGTAGGGATTACAGCACACAAGGGAAAAGCTGCAATATCACCTATGCATTTACACAACAGGTAACAATCTTTATTCAGCTTGATTTGGAACGCCCTGAAGGCTCTAGGTCGCAGGTTTGGAACATGACAGATTGAATCAGTTTGTCTGACACCGAACAGCACTTAGTTGTCTTATCAGTGGCTAAGTGCTGGGAAGGGTTGACACTTCCCATTCACCCATCCATTATCTAAACCGCTTATTCTTAACCATGGTTGGGGGGTGGGGGGGTCTGAAGCCAGTCCCAATGGTCACAGGCCAAAAGGCTGAGAAACATCCCAGATAGGTTGCTAATCCATCGCAGGGCAGACATGCAGACAAACACTTTTACCTGCACATTCACACTTTTGGGCAATTCAGCATCTCCAATTTGCCTGACACGGATGTCTTTGGAATGTGGGAGGAAACCAGCACTGTTGTCAAAAACCCGAAGACAAAGGGTAAACATGCAAATTTTAATTTAACCAATCAAGTATATTCCTACATATTAAAAACACATTGTAAACCAAGTAAACAATACAGTGCTGACACGCTACTAAAAAAGATAAATGCATGCTCTCATGTCTCATTCACTCATTCAGGAGCAGACTGCTGTAAAAATGAATTCTCATCATCAGAGAAAAGAACCAGGGGTCACTTGGGAGCAAACTGAGACCTGGGATTTTTTAAAAAAGACCATGGTTCAAGTTTTTAAGCACACTCGAGCACTGGAAGTGCTCAAGCCTGTCAAAATGAACTGTACTAAAGATAAAAGTCTAGTCCATACCAAACAGGGTGTGTGTGAAAGCACTATTACTTTTTAGGCTAAAAAAAAACAAAAAAAAAAAACACTAAAATATTTCTTAACAGTGGAGTAAAGAAACATATATTTGGCTAGCAGTGCAGTGGTTCCATCAGGGAAAGGAGCATGACTTTCTTTGGTTTCAGCACAGACAGTCTGTTATCTAAAGATTAGATTACAGTACACAGTAACCATTACAACATGGCTGGCCAAATGCTATTTTTCTGACTGATTCTACTGATCTGAGTGATCATGACTGAGGTCATGTCTGCTCCTCATCACACTGAAACCTCCTTCTTTTCCTGCATACTGAAGGTAATGCACTTCAAACAGAAGGAGTGACAACAGAAAGATAAATGCAAAGGCAAAGAAACGGGTGTAGCAATAAGATGAGAGAGAGAGAAAGAGAGAGAGAGAGTGAGAGAGAGAGAAGGAGAGAAAGGTGATGAAGGAGGAGGAGGCAGGCTTATGTTGGGATGGTCTCCAGAGCAGAACTCCGCACCATAGTTGGTGTATTGTGTAATTCACAGGAGAACGCTCAAGTTTTCTGTGTGTTTCCCCCACTCCCTAAGACTCCTTCAAAAGACAGGAAGGGTCTAAGTGTAACCAGAGAGGCCCTGAAGACTGTGTCACTCTGCAGGCTCTCAGCTTGGAGCTGGACAGCACTAACAGAACACACTTCTGGAGCTTTCCCCGTACATAACCACTTAAACATAACTTTTTCTTTACTTCAAACATAGTCAGCCAAGATGGTGTGGTGTTTTGGTGTTTCAAGTTTGCTTCTTTAGTTTTCCTCGGGAGCTACATGGCTAACCAGCAATGGAAGGCCGTACCCTATCAATTAGCAAACTCCATGCCTAAATCATCCTACACATCCCTTCAACTGTGCTGAGTTATTAAGTAATCTTAAACAAATTTGCTTATGTGATTTATGACATCACATGGACAACAATAGTGTTTCCCCTACCATTAAATAGGCTGGGGGAGGCCTGCCTGGCCAAACACATGCTGCTAAGTTTGGATGAGATATGTACATAAGCACGTAATTGGGCTGTTTCCACTATGCTGTTTTATTATGTGAAAATCATCAAGAACTCCCCCTTCTGGAGATTTGCAGTTGCAAACAAACAACTCCCTATGTTATTCTTCAAACCCTGATAATTAAAAGCAGATTCCTATTGAACCTTTAGAAAATAAATGTACAGTGCATTTTTAAAAATACTTCTGCATGATAATACTACCCAGTGTAAAACTAAAGAAGTAAATATCAGACACCAAACATCCTGGCTGACTGACTACATTTTCTCCTACAAGACACACTGAGGACAACTGTACTTTGTAGCATGCAAGAAGAATAATGAACCATTCCTGAATCACTGTCTCAGTTGAAGTCCCAAAAGTGTGATTCAGAGAGCTGGACTTTAATGTAGCAGCTACTACCACAATCATCTGCTAATGATGGAGCACTTTCTTACTTGGAAGTAGTGATCCTGGTCTGGCAATCCCTAATTTGTAGTTATGTCAGAGTGGTTTGTATTTGTAAAAATCTGAACTGTGGGTTGTTTGTTGGGTCCACCTTTCATTAGGGAACTGGATTCCCAATAAAAGGCGCTCTGCTGGGATGGCACCATCTGGTCTGGGAGAATCGGTCCAGCCGTGTGTTGAGGCGTATAGTGATCGCAGCCTAGTGCAACATGGTCTCAGCGGAAGCCTTCTGCCAGTCTTTTGCACATTACCTCAGGCAGGGTTCATACAAGCTTATAGTCTGAGAGTGTGTCACAGAATCACTCCAGAAACACTGAAGAGGGTGAAAGCAAAAACCAAAAGGTCAGGGTTTGTTGGTGAGTCACTGTTTTGTAGAGGAAGAAACAAAACAAACTTTAAAACACCATCACTAAATAATACATCAGGAAGTTAGAAATTTAAATAGTCTAATTTTATATATGTATTTCTTTTTGTAGAATGGTAGAGTGAGCCCTTAAAGCATGGTGTATTTGGATGGCCTTCTTTAGAGAGATGCTTAAATTGAAAAAAAAAACTGACAGTAGTTTTTAAAGAAAAAAACATATCAGTATCAGCACCAGTCATCGGTTTTTATGACTGGTACTGATACTGATATGTTAACTGATTAAATCACTGTATCAGAAAAGAAAAAGTAATACTGTGCCATCTCAAAGTGGCAGGTTTAAATTAATGAAGCCAACAAGTGATGAATGATGTGTCACCCTACACATTTCTCACTTGTCCAAGCTCAACAAGTAGTTTAAAATAGCCACAGAGTTCCCGTCTGACTAACGTGACACCAACCCAGTGTTATCGTGCACTTTTCTGCTTTCACCAGGTTTGATTACAAACTAAAAAAGACCATTCTTATCCTGAAGGGTTGTATACTCTGTAGAACAAGCAGATAGGAAACAGAGTTCTATGGGCAGGCTTTACAGATAACAACCTGGAGCCACTGGTGGCGCATTCGACAAGTGACGTGGTGTATCAGACACTGCAAAGCTGGCTGCACTGCAACAGGGCAAGAGGCACAGAGCTTATCTGAATTTCTGACTGACAGAGCCAGGAACAATAAGGACTTTAACATCAGCAGACTCTGATGGCAGCATTTTAGGCCAATTAATCAGCGAAAGTGTGATTGAAATGGGTTCTAAAAGGGACTAGCATAATAGAGTAATGAAGAGAAGTATCACTGGCCTTAAGGATCAGAGGAGATGGAAGGAGAACAAACAGCGGTGTTAATTAGACTCTTTAGTTCCTTTCATCTTGTAAATGCATTCTTGTTTGAGTCAGACCAACTAAATACAGAGACAGAGCCAGAACCAACAGAGCCACAAACTAGAAAAAATAACAGCCTCTTCTAAGAGTTAGCTTTAGACATACAGTGTTTGGGGGTTTCTAAATCTGGGGTGAGTATTCATAACTCTTCTGGGAATTGATTTCATAGTGTAGCTTGTGATATTAGACTGCCTCACTGCATTTAGCATGTACAACTGGTGAATGTAAGAGCCTGCTGCGGAAAACTACCTTGTTAAAAAGATTTTACCCTAGAAACACAGAGGAGTTCAAATTACTTGCAGATGTCCATATTATTACTCACATTTGGCACTGGCATAAGCGAACAAGTGAACACTTTTTCTGTGGTGGGCTAATTGGAGAAAAACACATCAGAGTAGGTTCATTAAAATTAGCCCAGAATGTCCACAATGAAACTTTTTGAGACCACGAGGGCACAATCATTACAGCATAAACTTTTACACTGTGTTCTTTTTGTTAGCTAGAAACAGGCATTACTTTAGCATGCAGTATTATACCGCCTGATCAGTGGCAAAAAACCTCTCCCCTCCACTGACCTGACCTTGGCCTTAAGTCAATGCATTCTCGAAAGTCAAACCAGAGCACTGATTAGAAAAAAAAACACCAACTCCCCTTGAGCAATGAAAGCATTCACCATCAAAGTGGCAGAATTCCAACATCCCCACTGTCCCTCAATGAGATTTTGTTTACTTGTGTGGCAGCCTGGGCATTGTGGCCCTGTGCCTTTTGATGGGCCTGGCATGCCGATCTGTCCCAAGTACCAAAGGCGATGAATAATGAATGCTCTCATTGTCACCCTGAAACAGATCTGGTTTCACACAAGAAGAGACAACACTTGTAATTAGCCAGGAGTATTGCACATCTTGCAGTTGCAAGATACACCAAAAGCGTTTTTTGGAAGCCTTGCCTTGACGTGGAATGAGCAATCAAAAGGTTGGAGATGAAGAAAAAGTGAGACTGCTCTTGATTTCTCACATCACCAACTGAGTTATCATCCCTAAAGAGAAGTGCTGTCTTTTGGGTAATATGTCATCCCACTATTCATCGTCTATCTATGAAAAAAATACACACAAACCCATGCGTACAAAAAGCAAGTTTAAAGTGTGGCGGGAATAACCACCAAAGGCTAAGGTACCATCTTACGTAACTCATTAATGCTTAATTCAAAGAGGAGCTCCTACTTAATTTTGCAGTATCGTGTGCAGGAATAGCCTAATAAGCTCATTCGGAACATCTGCTGTCTTCATCAGCCTCAGGAGATGTGGGGCCACTTCTGCAGTTCGGCTTCACTGCCTCCACGTGCTGGACCCTGGGACCCAACTCACGCTGCCACTATTACACACTCATCCAGAGGTGAAGGCCACAAACCTTCAGCCAGCAGGAGTCAGTGGAGTAGAAAGTAGAGCTATGATAACTTCAGTGGATTTAAACCTTGTGAATGACCAGAGGGAGAGAGTGTGCTTCCGCTGAAAAAAGCCAGCTGGTTTAAGCAGAATCTTTCCTTTTCCTGCCAGAAGTCAATTGGCTTCATTTTAATTACCGGAGAGATGGAGGGGAATTATAAATGTTGTTAGTCTTAAATAATACAATCACTGCTGAAAGATTTCTAATGCAAAGCTCTGCACATTTACACCATAACAAAGCCGGGTAACGTGCTGACATGATGGAATGGTCGACCAGACAGAATGTCATTGAGAAGCATAGTTCACTTTGATAATAAGGGTGCATAGAGACATAATAATGCTGTGTAATACTAAGTTCAACATCACATTTGTCCCACATATATCGCAATATCAGAAGATGTTTAAGTATGCATTAATAACAATAATGAACCCATGCTTCATGAGTACTGCTCCTGTATGCAAAAACAGTGCTTTACAAACCTAAAACAGCATGTTTGAATTGGACTGTTTTGTTCTGGTTCTTCTTTAGTACACCAAAGGAAACCTCACAAAGTATATTTATGCTGCCGTTGCAGCAAGGACACTGCTTTTTATAGAATATAATGCTGTTGTGGACATAATTAGAGCTGAGCAATAAGACGATACTTATGATTTTCAGTATAAATAACATCACAACATGTCACAATATGCTTTCAGAGCATCTAGTACTTCTAGAAAACCAACTGCACATTTCATTACAAACAGCGTAATTAAAGTAGTTTGATTTGAATTTGCACAGTGCAGTGAGAGAAATGCTGAATACAATCACTGTGGCACCATCAACAGTTCTTTTTGTAATCTAACAAAAGTAAAATATTTTGGTAAAAATAATGGAGGCCCATCACTGACATACTCTTGATTCACCCAGTGTTTCAATACATTGCAAGGCATAACACAATTATAATATGTAGCAATCTCTCCCTGGACCAATGAAGTTTTCGGGTTCTGATTCCGATGTAGCTACATAATTCTAATATTGATGTTTTGTTAACATTGTGTAGCCTTATTTGATACAGACAACAGAAGAGATCAAAACAGTCAGGCACTTGTATGTATACACCCTCACAGACTCCACAGCTGTCAGGTCTGAGGGTTGTGGCCACTAGAGGCCGCCATAGATTCAGTTTTGTGTGAGGCCTTGTGTTATGGCATCAAGCGTCTACAACCCAGGTGTTGGGAGTTAACACATTAGCTAGGTTGTTGGGCACCTGATGCCATGACCAGGTGTGTTATGTTTAGTAGAGTTTAAAGGCACCGTAGTGGCAGTACAACGGTGCATGGTCACCCAGATTCACGGGGCTTTCATGGGAGACTCCGCCCCAAGGGATATGGTGGGGCTTTCAGGGGAGTCTCCGCCCCGAGAAGATAGCCCCAGATGCATAGCCGCAATCATCAGCCAACAGAGTGGTAGCACTCGGCTATGTGAATGTACGGGTTCGGATGTATGTGCTTACAGACGTGCTTAACCTCCGTGTGTGTTTTGTGTACAGTGCTGAGCGGGAGAACAAGCCAAGAGGGAGCTACTCCAACTGAGCTTCTCCAAGTGGCAGTGGAGGAGCTGCTAAGGACTGTAGCT
>JBBPCZ010000019.1:11113898-11128137 GCA_037974445.1 Brycinus macrolepidotus | reverse complement strand
TATACATATATACATACATCTGGTGTGTGGCCATTATTTTCCAATATTCTCAAAACAGGACTCTTAAAAGAACTGTGGTTCCTGCATGACTGCATAACGACACTTTGCTCTCTGTTAAATAATATAATATGCCAGCAATAAGACTTTTGTCTTTAAATAATAACTGTTCTACACATATAAAAACAATAAAAGCTATAAACTGATAAAGGACTTAACAAATGTAGCAAGAAAGCATCACGAAACAGGGAGACGAATGCCGTGACTTAACAGTTTAATGTAAATCCAAGACAAAGTGAGATTACATTTCTACACATATACAATATGCATATGTGAGCATACAAATTCTCATTAATAACTCGATTCACCTCGGAGACCGAAAAAATGATCAAAAGTAACAGTGAATAACAAGCTATAACATAGTTCACCACAATGCGAGCCCCTTCTCACCCTACAGTTAGTAAATAGAACAATTAAAATAACTATATTCTTCTATAACCCAGATGTTTGTTAAAATCCTCCATAAATTTACACTGCTATCATTAGTTGTCGAAGCCTAATATAAATTCACTCAATTTTTCTACAACGAAAATTAAGAGAAGCACACAACATCTTAATGGTAACACAAGCGCTTAGTAGCAAGAACTTTTAGGAGTTAAATCATTCTTCTTCTTATTATATTCATTTTAACATTCTATAAAGCCAGTAAAATATCCATTCTCATAACATACTTAATAATATTAGTCTAAGGTATAGGGTACACATAGCGCTACGTTAACAGATTGAAATAATGAGACATCACACTTCTTCAAATCCCCAATAAAGAAAGCTAAAAAAAAAAAAAAAAGAGAGACATTAACAAAGAAGTATACTTGGAAATACTGCAGCACACAATAGCTTTGACAACAACTAATGAGATTACACCATTGAGAAACCATACAGCAAAATCAGGGTCAGGGTCTGATGCTTTCTTAGGTCTTGAGACATTATAGAAAAATATTTAGTTTACATTTTATTGTGAACGTTTGTTGCTGTGCAAGTAGAAAAAAATGTTCATGTCACAGATGGCTGCAGAGATGGCTACAGTGCGTCACAGCTACATAACAGATTACATTGGTGATTTGTGTTGTGTGACAAACTGCTTGACCAAGTCCATCTGTTTTGTGTTGTTATCTGTACACAGAGAATCGTTTATACTGCAGATAGTATGGTTTACTGTAAATCACCACGTAAACTGAAGTTATAGCAAATACAAAGCGCCTTCAGGGCTGGTGAGACAGTCGGGCTTCAGCTCGTGACGAGTTTACCCGACAGAGAATCGAGATTGAGTTAAAAACACTCTAGACTTAGACCTCTACGTCGAGGTTAAAGGTCATTGCTTGTATTTTTTTTTTTTTTTGGTTCTAAAACATTGTATGGAAAATGGCCATATTGTAATATTTGGCCTCTTAGCACATTTGCACATGCAGTGATCCACTCCAATGACAGCATTAAACTCATGACTATTCCATTTCAGCTTGCGCCCTGGATAGAAACCATAAAAACACAAGCACTTAACTACAGAGCCTTGATATTGTGGAAGTGCTGTCACTGTGCCATCAAACGTTAGTGATAAAACACTTTGTTCAGCAGTGTGTGCTTTCCAAAGCTTCTCATACTGATTGCATTATGTAGGGTGATAACTTAGATTTTGTCTTTTCAGGTATTAAAAACGCTTCAGGCAGACACCTAAGAGGCCAAACGGCACTGGGAATGTTTTTCACATTAGGGGGGAAAAAAAAGTTCCTAATTTTCCTAATCGAACATGAAACCGGTCGTTTTGAGAAACTGAAATGAAACCTTACACAATAAACAACCAGTACAAACATCTTTTCTTTTTTATGACCATTGCTTAAAGCTTCGAGTTGATAGTTTGGAAGGCAGTGTTTTGACATGAAAAATGAATTTTCCAGGAGGAGATTGTGTAAATAAAATCATAATTAAAAAGTTTTGTTGTTGTTGTTTTTTTCATCTGTTACATATATAAAAGATGCTAACTTGTCAAGCATAGCACATTTTGGTAATTATAAGGTCACTGGATCTACATTACTGCTTACATTTCTCAAAAAGACACACATTGCATCAAAGCAGTACAACCTGTACATCACAAAAGTTATTACTTTGTAGGGTTAATAGGGCTTTATGACTCATTTCATGAAGTTCAGATGTGACAAGCTGAACGAAAGAAAGTAAAACACTAAGAAAGACATTAATTTGATGAATGAAAAAAAAAATCAAAACATCATATTGATAACTCATGTTCTCGTGAGACTTATTGCATTCTTTTTTTGAAGAAAAATATACAGAGTAAGAGTAAAATATGACAGTACACATCCGCTAATAGTTATAGCCATGATATATATATCAGATGTTTTCGTCTCACATTGTACATTCATTTTGCACTAGTGACAATTTTGTTAAAAGTTTTACTCTAAGGTATGTCATTCCTCCAAAGGTCACTACGGAGCAGTAGCTATTTTTTTTCTCAAGTGTTTTCCATATTCACGTCATAACACCTATAAAACTGAAAAACAACTTGTAATTAAAAAAAACAAAACATTTTGGATCAGGTGGATAAGGGGCCTTACTTTCATATGGAAAAAATCTATTACATATAGACCAGATGAAATGTAGGACAAGAGGATTTAAACACAACACTGGCCAGCTTGAAACAAACACACACAGTTCAGATGCTGTGAAGACTGGATTGGTTTGTATGCTGTGTAAGCATGTATGAGTATGTATGTGTGCTATGATTGTATATTTAAGATTGAACTTTTTTTTTCCGCTGTCAGTCTTGTCATTTACAGCAAGGGGCCATTTTTGTGCATCATTAACACGCTGAATTTCTTTGGTGGGAAGAAAGAAAAGTCTTAAATGACAGCCGACTCTCCCGTTTGGTCAGATAGGCCCCGTCCATGTGAGGGCTGGAGACTACAGACAGTGCAGTGAGAGACAAACCGGCTCCTTCTGGAATGGAATGTTTTTATGTGGTTCTGATAACAGTGGAACCTCTCCCTCTCAGTTTGCTGGAGCCAGTGAGCCTAAATCAACCAAACACAACTACAAAAGCAACTGGTGTCCCTACTACCATAGAAACCGACGAGCTATTAATGGTGCCTGCTTGAGTAGAAAGTGTTGAACCTCAATCTAGCACGCCTTCGCACAGATGCACGCCTCCTTAAGAATACTCAGCATTACTATAACTTATCAGTCACCAGATACAAACAAAAATGAGCTTAACAAATAATAATAACAAACTTCCTCTAATAAACAACCATGAAAAAGTATTGCAGCAATCTCTAAAAGAACACAATATATCTGTAGCATAGCATGAAAAAAAGTCTCAAATGTAAAAACAAAACCACTTCAAATGCAAGCACTATGGCATGACATGAGAGGGGAGGACTGAATGCACTCACCAAAAAAAACAAAAAAACAAAACACATGCATGTGCCCTATATATTTAAAGACAAAATGAAATCCACAAAAGTAAATCAAATCATTGGCTAATAAACACGTCACAGGTCAACAATTAACTCAAGCAGCAAAAAAAAAAAAAAAAAAATTGGCCCACAAATTCTTCAACATATCAGTTTACCCTTTATCTCAAAGTGAAATCTAGCACAAGAGATTCCTTAAGTAAGATGAAGAAAAACGACAAAATAACACCAATATTTCGGCACGAGTCTTCCAGGTGTACGCGTTAACATTTAGCTTCAGTTCATGCAGGGCAGCTGTGAGGATCACAGCCTTCAGAGCACATGTGGGACCGGAAAAAAAACATCACTGATCTTCCCAACCCTGCTGAACGATGCCTCGGATCAGAGTATGGTGTGCATTCGTGCAGTGCCTCCTGTAGCGCAGCCTCCTCCAGGTTCTACGTGCTCAAAGCCAACATGCTATTCTCTTTAAGATGTGGAATTTAGGCTCTTACCCCCATCCTACAATTCCCATCCAAATCCTTCCAGTGCTATCCTTTAGCACCTTAATCACTCCCATCCCTACCTAGACCCGCTCTCTCACCCTCCCAGGTTTACTGTTTCTACACCTTTTTCTGCACCAGGCTCACTGGGGCCAATCAAGGCCGCTCTCTCTACAGACACTCCCCGCCTTCAGACCCCCCTTCAACGACTGGCCGCACATCATACAGAATTCTACTCCTTTAGCAGATGATATTCCAATCTTTGTCCTCAAACTCAGTTTTCTGACTACTAATCAGACTTAATGTAGCACAGATGTGAAAGAATTATGTGTAGTGCTTCGGTTTTTCCATCCATATACATGTGAATTCCCTTTTATGATGAAAACAAACACAGCCTAAAGTCAGTGCCACTGGATTGGGTATTGAGGTTTCACACAGCTATGATACACAGTAAACATACTATATTTATATATGTATATAATATAGTAACCAGCGTTACTAATCTTTACTGAATGACAACTTTGGTTCATTACCCCAGGCAAGTATCTTCAGCTAAAATGTCAAATAACCTCATGCACGCTAAACAAGAAGCACTGTTGTATGAGATGGTTTTCGTGTATAATAATACAGCTATAAATAACATTTAGGACTATGCTCACACCTGGAAGTCAAAAACAAAACAAAACACCTCGGACAAAAGATGTTCAACCTAGGAGCCAACTCTCAAGCTAGTTTCTGTTGGTTCTAGAGGGTTTCCAGCCAAGTAAACTGTCGTAATATCTGTAAGGCACTACGAGGGAACAATGATAAACCTAAGACTGTGGAGAAAACATCGCACAAAGGTGCAGAGGAAGGTGTACCACGCACATGGCCCACGGCAGCACACACGCACACACAGACTTTTATGTTGTACATGCTTGTTATTACAACCACTTTGTGCAATCACATTTAAAGAGGAGGAAAAAATCTATTGGTATCAGAAAGATTCTTCATAAAATGAACGGGTGCAGCCTGCTACATTCTAAAAAGGGGGCCTAGCTAAATGTCCTACTGTATGACAAAACGTATTTTCTTGTCTAAATGTGAACACAAACAGAGAAAAGTCTATAAATACACTAGAAAGTTTTTTGTCTTTCTGTCATATTTCCAGAAGATTCCTCCAGTTGTTGTCAGGAGAGGACGGTGGGGTATGCGCTTACACCTCACCGTATGTGATTTGGAAACTTTTAAGACAGTTCAAGGCCATCATTATTTTTTTTTTCTTTGTAGAGCAGCAGATATCCGTATTTCACCTTTAATCCAAAGTTCTCATCCACAATGTGACCTCAGCTCAACAGTCAGTGAATGCCTTTAAAAAAAAACCAGAAAATCCAAATGAAATCTTGATTTAACAAGACTCCTCATCTCTCCCAAAAATGCCAACAGGTGTAACCTTGCTGTAAAAGAAAACGATAATGCAAAAAGAAAGACAATGTCTCAGCTTTCCATGTTGAAAGTAATGAAAAACCCAAAAATGAGAAGAAGAAATTGAACTGGCCTATTTGAGGAAAAAAACCAAACAAACTCATATATAAAGTAAGATCCTTTAAAACTTTCCCCCTCATTCTATTCCCTCCCAGAGTACTCTTCTTTTTCTTCTTCTATTCCATCAGCATCTTAATCGTCTTCAAGTTTAAGCGTGTCAGGGACGGGGGAAAGGGTTGGGGGTGGTTAGACTTGAGCATGTCTCTCTTTCTCTAGTGGAGGAGTAGAAATGGAAAGCAGCGGTAGGCTAGGCTCCAGTGTTTTCGGCTCTAGAGGTAAGGGTACTGGTTCATCTTGGTGGGGCTCAGAGGATATCCAGTGTAGACAGTGGAGGCGGGCGAAGCGCTGATGTATGTTTGGTGGGCAAACTGGGCCTGGTACTGGCTGTGGTGCAGGGTGGGCGAGGGTAGCACACGGTGGCCCATGCTAACGGGTACCTGATGGACGATGCCGGGCGGGTAACTGGCGTGCTGGACAGCATGGCGGGCCGAACCCTGGGATGCCACAAGGTGTGCCACGGTGCCAGTAGAGCCAAGGGCCGCAGGGGTTGTGTAAGTGTAAAGGTGGGGTTGGCCCGACAAGTGCGTGGCAGCCAGGTGGGGGTGAACATTGGTGCTGTGAGAGGGGCTGTTGTGGTGGAAGGAGTAGGGAGCCTGGGCAGCCATGGTGGGGGTGATGTAAGCCTGCTGTCTCCGATGCCCTCCATTCCGCTCTACTGCCATGTGCTGCTGAGCCTGAAAAATAAAGTATTAATAAAAGACAGGTGTTAAATAATCTACATATTTACTCCACAGATATTCCTTTTTTTGGTTCTAGGTCCCATTCTGATTAAATGCTGAAAATCTGCTGGCACAGAGTCCTGAGTCAAAATTAGGATTTTTGTAAGTAATATACAGCGGCCACACCGAGAAAATTTAATGTATACTAAATTAGAGGTCTTCACTTCTGTGGAACAATCGTAAATGGAAACCAGATAGCCTGCAATAACATTTTGAGTTAACTTCAGGAGAACTGGCATGTTGTGTCTTCAGCGACAATCTAACAGTGGATGAAGCTATCCTTGGATAGTTACTATCCAGAAATATCAGTGTCAGAATACTTGCACCAAAACACTATAAAACTGAAATAATCCACCTCTGTTATGGCATGCAAGCACCTGTTATACATAAACATTATAAAACATTTCAAGGCTATTATACAAAACAGCCTTAACAAAGGTGTGTATTAATTTATATGAAACCCAATCAAACCTCAGTTTGTTTAGATTTAATACAGACAATATGTGTATATTGTGTTACCTATAGCTCTGAGACTGATACTTTAACTTGAATGTTGTCATGTCTAAAGAAAACTGCTATGCTCACCTGGCTTAGATTAAGTGGCTGCTGTTGGAAAGGGTGTGGCCCGGTGCGCTGCTGCCGATACGCCCCGCCTCCAGGAAAGCCTCCTGACGAATGATTGTTGCCAGACAACCCTCCACTGGAGGACTTAAACTTATAGGCAGAATTGTGGTGGTTCATGGTGTCTGCAATAATCAAACACATTTGTAACATGTCAGAGACATCTAATAATGTGAATAATACACAAATACAAGGGCTAGGAAACTAATCCTAATCTGCAAACTGTAACACTATTCAGTCATTCATTTTCTGTAACCACTTAATCCTTACTAGGGTCGCGGGTACCCGGAGCCTATCCCGAGGTCTACAGGCGCGAGACTCACCCTGGCCGGGGTGCCAGCCCACAGCAGAGCCCGGAGGAAACCCACACCAGCATGAGGAGAACATGCAAACTCCACACACACAAGGCCAGGACCCGGATTCGAACCCCCATCCCTGGAGGTGTGAGGCAACAGTGCTACCCACTGCGCCACCATGGGACATTTAACATATACCACAGACAGCAGTAAATTTAATGTCTATGAACTGTCTGCAGTCCTGCATCTTTAACTGCATGCTTATTAACTCTCTTGCTGTCTCACCAGGCAGGAGGCGGTCACACTCGTTCAAGCTCTCGCTGGTCTGACTCTTTAGAGGGGGGATGATGATGGTGCGGGGGTTTCCATTGCTGTAGTCATCTAGAGCTGCACCCTTAGAGTCGTAGTTGTTGGCGTTGGGGCCGCTGGGGCGAGACTGCACAGCATAGGGGCTGTTATTGCTGGAGTCAGAGTCTGGGGAGTCATGGACCGTCACACAGCTGATGACGTTCTTCCGCTGCTTGGACGACGTGCTGTAAGCAATGCATTTAGAAAATGACTCATTTCCAGTTCAGTGATTGAAAAAAAAAAAATTCATTATTATTTTCAAAAGACCTTTCATACACTGCTGGGTATTTCCAACAGGTTTACACTGTATTCATCATAATACATGTGTTTATGACTCCAAATTGTATATATAAAACATATACAATAGACAGATGTTTCTAATTTCATTACATGTTAATAAGATGGTAATAAGAGCTCCTTTAAATGGAGAGTAAGAAAAAATGCAGACTTAACAAGCCAAACATAAAGTTAGCTGGCACGGTTAAAGTTAGCATTTCCTTAACCATCCAAACCTCAGTTCACTTGAAAGGTACGATAATGTAAAGCTGGTGTTGTGTGAACTGTTCAGCTAAGAATAACAAAACCCACCTCAGGCCCAGAGTAGTAGAATTTAATCTTATCATGATTTTATTTCATGATTTCATTTTATAATTGGAAGACATTACATCATTTATGCATCCTTTTAAGGCATGTAAGGCAAAACAATGGTCGGCACTACTCCTCAATAGCCTGGACCTACTTGGTCCTGTGCACAGCACAGAGTAAACTATTCTGTCAACGGAGATTCCTTGCTGAATACCCTTTTCAGGAATAGGCTAGGTTTTATGCGTCCTAAAACAGCGCTGGTTCCTTTTTTTCAAAAATAACTCCTATTCCTGAGAGCACCATCAGAATCAGACATTTTCAAATATTTCACTTTGTGCTCCCTGTTGGGCTGAGCCAACGTTTTCACTGTGCTTTTTTTGCTCTGCTGACCTGGTGTTGCTGGGCTGCTTGTGCTCATCCTCCTCATCTGTGTCACTGCTGATGGTGATGATGCTGACGGCTGGGCTGGGGGTGTCTGGGATGACAATGGTCTGGCGTGGGGGGTTGTGTTGGGTGTGTTGTGTGTGGTGGTCTCGTGTAGTGCTAGAGGCCTGCTGCTCTTCTCCCCAACCTCCTCCTCCACCTCCTCCCCCTCCTCCTCCACAGGCCTGGGCCGGGCCACAAGCAGCAGAGGGTCCATTCTGGAGCACTGCGCAGCGTGGTGGAGTGTTCTCCTTCACACGCTTGGAGCGCTGAGGGGAAAGCACGGACTGCGAAGAGGACACCTCATACGCCGACATGTTCCTGAGACAGTAACACACATAGAAGAGTGAATGAGTTACAAACTCCAAAATACATTGTGATCTCATAAACTGGACCAGTATGTTAAATCAGAATGGTAACCAAGTTCAACGACAAAGACAGTTATAAACAAACACTGAGAAGGCTTTACTTTTGCAAACTGATACATTCTTCTGCAAACCAAATGAAATAGTTTAAAATGTCAATCAAACTGTTGTGTTGGAATGATTTTTTGGAGAAGTGACAAATTATAGAATAGTAATATATTTAATGTTATCAACAAACATGAAACTATATTTAATCACTGCTTGCTTCCAATCTTTGGCCTGCAGTTTGTGGCCCTTGAATATTGGTCTCACAAAACACCCAAGTTTTACACAAAGATCTCTCACTTACCTGTTGTTCATCTGATGCTGTTTACTCTTTTTGGAGGAGGAGATATTGTTTGAAGGCTGTCTCATAACATGAGCCACCCCCACATTCAAAGGCTGCTGAGAGGGCAGGGCCACGTGACCAGCAAGCAAGGCTGGCTGCTGCATGATGGGATTGTAATGACCGCCATGTGGATGGGAATTCCTGCAAAATAATAGCAACATTCACATGTTTCACATAGTATATAACCATGGGTAAATATTTACAAATGTGATACTGTATTCATCCAAATAAACCTGGTTAGTGTTTTAGACCAGTGGTTCTCAACCCAGGTCGGGTTCAAAGCTCACAAAGTGTTCTTCACTGGGTGCAGTGTTACATTTTAGCCAGCATATCAACCCTCTTTTTAAATTTCTTTAAGTGGGATTTAAACATAATATTGGACACCTGACTATTTTCTTATGAAATATTATTTTATATATTTTATTTTTCCGTGATCAGATGACAGCTATTAGACTGCATGGTTACCAGTGCTGTCCCATTTTGGTTTTGGGTTTATGGTGATGACAAAATAGTTTAAGTCAGTTTCCTTTTCATTTAAATTTCAGACAGAAGTTTTTGACTTGGGTTGGGTTGGGTTGGGTTTGGACAGAATTTTGTCAGGGTCAGAGCGAATTCAGACTCAAAATACGATGTTTTGTGTTGCGTTGGGTCGGATCTGGACAAAAAATACTCAAGCTGTATTTGAGAACCACAATTTTAAACACTGTAAAGCTCTAAGGCAGAGTGCTTATCTCTTGTCTTGTAATGTTAAAACATCAAATCAATCAAAAATTAACAGCTGTTTAAAACTGCTCCTTATATAAACCTCTATATCAGTGGTCCCTAGCCCTAGTCTTCAAGTACCTTCTGTGCTGCACATTTTATTTTACTCTAACACACCCACTTCAATTCAGGAAGGGCTTGTTAATTAGCTGATCATGTTAATTAGCTAGTTGGAGCAAGGGTATTAGAGCACGGAAAACATCAAAATATGCAGATACTCTACCAGGGTCCAGACCCACAGCTCCACATGCAAATCCAACAGGCAAGACAAAATGTTATGTTGTTTGGCCAGTAGAAGGCAGCAGTGCCCGTAGCAGACGCATTAGAGTGACAGCAGAGATATGGCTCTCAGCGGAGAGATGTCTGACTCTGCAGTGGAAGTGCGACACTTCTGCAGCTGAGTTGCTAAGGACAATGGAGCCCTCAGGGCTGGGCTGAAAGCTTAGAGCTCCTGTTCTCCACACATCAGCAAACCCACAGCAGCTCAAGCCTGGGCCACCACAGGGCACTGCTGCCCACGCAGCAACATCAGCAAGCTCTAAACCTTTCATTTGTACTTCACTCAGCGACCTACCCTGCCCTGGGAAGCACTATGAAACTTCTACAAAGTCCAATACAAAATTCTACATAAATTCTCAATGAGTACTGAATGCAATATGACATGCTTGTGAGGACCAGATTTAAAATAAAACTATACTTCCTCTTGGATACATAAATCATGAGCAAGTTTTTTAAGTTCAGTTGAGTATAGAACATCCTGGCTCATTCAATTTGCTCATGCATCAAAGCTAAATAGCCATGCAATGTTTCATTTTCCCCCCTACTGTTTTAAAAGGCAGTCTTTAAAGTTGCAGATAAGCATCAGCATGCTCTTAGAAGTGAGAGCAAAACATGCATTCAGTGATGGAATACTTTGCTGTCCTTTCATCTGTACATTCAAAAATGAACCAAGGTAGTTGACTTGCAAACTAAAGGATTTTCAATTGTATTTTATAGTTTATTTACCTTATATATAGTATAACTATTCACCTTATATATAGTATAGTATAAGTATGGTTAGTTGACTCGATATAATCGAACAGAAATGGCATAATTACAGTTCTAAAACAATTGTTTAGAGTAAAGCTAGAGTTATAATTCAAAAATATAATTTATCTATGGCCAAAGTAATGTAAAGTGGCCCCTTATAGTCATGCGAGAACACACCACAGCACAGCACACAGAGTGAACAATGTGAAACTCTTTCTCTGCTTTTAACCCATTCACCAAGTGAAGAAGTGGCCTGCCACCAATGAGGGGAGCCCGGGGAGCAGTGTGTGGGGACGGTACCTTGCTCAAGGGTACCTCAGTGATGAAACTAGCAGTCCTGGGAGTTGAACCCACGACCTTCTGATCACAGGGACAAAGCCCTAACCACTAGGCCACCGGCTGCACCCGAGAAACTGCTACAAGAACATTTCTCTCCATGGATCTGAATGGTGAATGCTGTGACGTAAACAAATGAGACATATTGTGGAACTGTCCAGCTGCTTATGGACAGAGCAGCTTTTACCTCCAGTTGGTCAGTGGTTGAGAGCTGCTCATGGACTCCGGGATGACAGTGGCGTGCTGTACGGAGGTGTGTGTGAGCTGCTGCCATGCAGGAGGCAGCAGGATTTGCTGGGTTCCAGAGGGCCAGGCTTGCTGCAAGAGAGAGTGAGAGAGGAGGGGGCATCAGTTTCATAGGTCGAGGGCACTGCGGGTGGTGAGACAGTATGAAAAGTGAAGAAAGATCACCCTCTAAAACATGACATAGGCATGCTTGCACACAGGGCTGGCTCTTCAGCTAAACAGGCCAGTTAGCACACCCGCAGATTTAGAATAAGGAGAAAAGGGTGAAGCTATTTGCAGCTGTGACCGCTGGTAAGTGTTCCAAACTGTGCCAAAGAGCAACCAAACAGGTCAAACAGCCCATCTGAATGCACCACTCTCAATATGCAGTGAGTAGCATCAGGAAAACACAGTTTCTTTCCAATAAATCTCTTTAACACTGTGTTCATACTAAGATAAATAATACACAGCACAAATCAGACAAGGCACATTACATTTATATACTGCCACTTGCTGCAAAACAGATTTGTGCATCGCTCAGAAAGAAGATTATACAGACAAAAATGAAACAACTTTGTAGAAGCAAAGCAAACACAGCTTTTCAGAGGACAAAAAGCCACTGTGGAATAACAAAAAGCTTTTGTCGCTCTCACTTTAACTTCATTTTTCACCCCCTTTTCTTGGCACCGACATCTTAGAAGTTCATAATAAACCTCAAAAAAAAAAAAAAAACCTAAAACTTAAGTGTGGCCTTGACTCATGTCTCTAAAAAAGATAAGACTGTGCCTTAATAAAGATATGTAGCATCTTCCAAGCAGTGCGCTGATGTGTTAGACGTTTTCCAAATCAGCTCAGGATTTAATTAAATCCAGGGGCCCCCGTTCAGCGGCTTTGTGAGGAGCTGCTTTGTATGGCTGGCGCAGAGTGCAGGGAGTGCCAGGCGTAATTTGCCCAGAGACGTAGCTAGCAGAGGAGTGTCTGCAGCCCTAATGGTTTAATGCAGCTCTATTGATTAGCAGTTTAATGTACAACTAATGAATTGTTCCTTTAATACCATTTGCACATCTATTTCACTGTGCCATCAGTATGGGCTGCAGCACTTCGCTCACACAAAGGGGGCCTAACCACAAACGCCAGGGGGCTATTATGTTCAAGCTCAGAGACAGACCAAACAAGGGCCTTAGGAGAAGAGAAACGCTCAGTTATGTTTGGCCATGAGCGCAAAGCACTAGGACCACTCTTCTGCGGTATATGGCTTCTGTTACTGGAATATTTCTTAAGGCTTTTGCTGGAAGGCCTAATTGCCTGCACATTTACAGCTACCTTCATCTTTGTTTGTTGTTGCTGAGAATCGAAATTGTTTTGTCTGAAGCAAATATCGTGATTAGAGGAGAGAGGGGTGGAGACCAGTCATTAGTGGAGTTTAACAATTCCAGGCTGCAATTTATCTCTAAACAATGAGAAGACAGTCACACAAAGGTGGTAAACATAGACTGAACGTGATGTGCAAACTAAGAAACAAAAAAAAAGTATGCGAAAACTGGAACAGCACTATTCTCATTTAGCAAGCTGCTGTTTTCCTAGAACACCGTAAGTCAGCACTTGGCTGACATGAAAGCTCTGTTGACCTATATAAGCACATATTCAAGTATTTTCAAGGCTTTATGGTCACTACATAGTGAATAATTTACTTCATAACCACACTGACACAAATATTTCTGTACAATGTGCCCCTGAAGCTCCTAAATTCCTGGCACTTTAATACGCTCATTCTTGTTCTGGCCATAGGTTGTGTAATTGTTACGTCTGCCCTGGGATGGTAACCCAGATAAGAATCATCTTCTACGTGGCCCCCTGACGCCACCACCAAGCCTCCCTCGCTGGGTGAAAGGCCTTTGTCACCCCTAGAGGCTCTGAATGCTCTAGTGCTCCCTCCCCAATTGTTCCCACATTTTCTGCATTCCTGATCCAGATAAAGGCCTAGGAAGACAGGGGCCTTCTAAAACCACCTTCCAGAGAAACAGGGAGTGACGATAAAATAGAGCAGTTTTAGAGACATAATTGGATCCTTTATGATTAAATTAGTTTATCTTGGGGAAAAAAAAAAAACGGAAAAAAGTAAAATATGGGCCCTTTCGCCTAACATGAAAACCTAGGAGGCGAGAACACTCACTTCATAAAACAAACACTTAAACACTCTCTGTGCAATAATGAAAACAATCAAGGGTTGTTTGAAATCATCTGGAAAGTCTTAAAGTTCAAAACAAACATCAATCCAAGTACAGGTCCTGCCTTGTGGCCCCTGAGGGTGAAAAGTCCCTCAGCGTCCATACATCTCTCTGAGAGCCAGCCTCCATCATGCTCATCAGACCATGACTGCCTTTCACTCCAGGGGAGGAAACACAAGAGCTGAGTTGCAGTGCAGGCAGTAAAGCCATTCACCAGCAAGGGCAAAAGTCCAGCATGGTGACGGGACGGGAGCTGAGACCAGCTCCTGTGATGCACACACGCGCACACGTGCACACACACACACACACACACACACACACACACACACACACACACAACCAAACACACACACACACACACACACACAC
>JBBPCZ010000019.1:11095009-11113724 GCA_037974445.1 Brycinus macrolepidotus | reverse complement strand
AGCTATTCACCAGCAAGGGCAAAAGTCCAGCATGGGGATGGGACGGGAGCTGAGACCAGCTCCTGTGATGCACACACGCGCACACGTGCACGCACACACACACACACACACACACACACACACACACACACACACACACATACAACCAGACACACACACACACACACACACACACACACACACGCACACACACAACCAAACACACATGCACATAGCATGGAAAAATATGAGCAGAACGCAGGAGACTTTGACCGAGGAGGGTGAATTACACTTTTATCATTAAAACAAAGTAGGTCATGCTAATTGCTCTTTGCTGGAGCCAAATTTGGCTGTAATTGTGAATTTGGGGAGAGTCCGAGGGGTATACTTAGTTTAGGAAATGCGTTCTTTATTGCCACAGTGAGCCAGTGTTTGTACCTGTGTGAGAAGGCCAGGCTGGATCTGCAAGGGCTGTGCACCAGGGGCTTGTGTCACTATGGGAACAGCATTCTCCATTCGAACTGAGTAGCCACTGTGTTTGGAGGGAGATGCCTGCAGCCCTAAAGAGACAAGACATAAAAACACCTCTCAGTAACTGTACTTCTAGACCGATCCTTCCATTTAACTGACATTAATGTCTGATGATAATACGGCTGACATTTAACTCTTAGAAGTCAAATCCTTCTAAGTTTGTATGCATTTACTACACTTTCAACTGATATAACATTCGTGTTTGCAGGAGATCAGGATTTCATTATTCTTGACTTTTTTGCAAAATTATAGCTAAAAGTTAATTTATCATATATCTATGCATACAGAACACCTATGTAGTTACATTTACATACATGTAACATTAAGCTATAAATAATAACGCAATCCAAATACGTAGAAAATGACAATAGGTGTAGAAAATCCAAAATGTGTACTTTAATTTGTTAATTAAAACAACATCCTTATTCAAGGTAGACCTGACACAAGATAAGGATCTGATCAGATCTGTATAAAACATTATCTGTAGGAATGTCCCTCTCACCTTGGAAGGTGGGTGGGCAGACGATGAGGGCCTGCTGGAAGGGGTCAGGGCGGGTGGTGCAAAGCTGGGGTCCGCCGGGCTGCAGGGGCATGGTCCTGGGGGCCACGGCAGCCATGGGGGCTGCAGAGGGCTGGTAGAGTGCAGATTGGTAGTTTAGTATGGAGACATCAGGATTGGCAAGGGAAAGGGTGGCACTGGTGGAGGAGGGAGCCAGGTTGGTGGCCTAAAGGAACCGATGGAGTCAACAAACAAACAAACAAACAAAGACAAACAAATAAAAGCATGAGGAGTGGGTGTGGGAGGAAGATGGAGCGGAGTCACAATGAAGGAGGTGGGACAAAACTAAAAAAAAATCATAACTGATAAGAACACACTGATTATAATGTAGGTTTTTACACGGTCATAAGTGGAGCACATAAAGCAAGTCTTTAGCTGACAATCAAAAAAGCTCTTGAATGTACTTAATTTGAATGTGTCAATCGATTATATGTGAAACATTACAGTACAACTGCAGTTTTTGAGTTCTTCTTTTGGAAAGAATTCTTTTAATGTAGGACTTTTTATTCATGTGCAATCAACTGACAACTGAATCAAATCAATTCATAGCACCATTTTCTTTCAGTGTACTGAGATGTAAGATCAAAACATGCTTGCATTTTTAATGAGCTAAACATGCTGAATTTAATATTTTATTATTTAAGATCAGAGATGTCTGATAGTGAACTTAAAGAGTTTCCAGAGAAAAAAAAGTTACATTCCTATTTGAAGCTGTTAAAATATTAATGTTTAAATGGTGCTACCCATTTTGCGTAAATTGAACTTAATAGCACTAAACTCAAGTTAAACTAAAAAAAAAAAAAAAAAAAAAACAGCGGAAAAAATATTCAGGGAGTGTTTTTGCAGGCAAGAGCAATCCAGTTTAATAATCAACTTCAAGCCAACAGGGATACTATTTTTATTTGCTGGTGAAGTGCACAGGCAGCGTAAGGACATCTGCATGTTGTATGAAATGGCTTATTGACCGCAGCCAGAAAGCAGAGAAGAGAGCGCGTCAATCAATGCTCTTGTGTTACAGTTTACTTCAATGCTGTGTTACTCCAGCTCATTGAATTTGCTCAGTCTCATTAGCAGCAGATAATAATTTCTCTCTGCACTGCGGCCTGATTAAACATCCCCGCAAATACATGTGCGTGGCAAGAGAGGGACACCAGACTATTCAAAAGCCTCAGCCTGGTCTCCAGGCTACTCCAGAGCATTTTATTCCATCTGGCTGCAACCCGGTTAAGGAGCCATTCACCTATTGGTTATTTTCACCAAGGCTGTTAAAATGAGTGTGTTTCTCGAGAACTGGAGTTAAGTGAAACATTCGTTCTGAGTGAGACTCAAAAAAAAGAGTCAGAGAGTCAAAATCGAAAGACGAAAAGAGTTAATGCAGAGGTACATACTCTCTGAAATAAGGAAAGTACATTTAGGAGATGTAATCATAAAAGAAAAAAGCAATGGTTGACATTTCAGGCCATTCAGCAGCAACTGGGTAATAGACACTGTACATCCAAAGTGTCCAGACACCCCTTCCAATTACTACCACTACTTAAAGGTGCACCCACTCTTGACACAGGTGTTCAAATGCACAGACACAGCTTAAATAATCACTGCAGGAGACGCTCTGGAGCAGCCCCATGCGGCATCGTCTAGAGGGGTACAAAGCCCCCCAGCACTGGGCTGTTGAGCAGTGGGACTGGAGTGAAGGAGCTCCATCTGGTACCTTTGGGATGAGGTGGAGTAGCATATGTGATCCAGAACTAATCATTCAGCATCAGTGCCTCACTTCTGCTCGTCACTGAATGCAATCAGATACTCACAGAAATGTTCCAACATACGTAACAAGTGTAAATCCTTTTCAGAAGATCAGGCTTTTGAGAGGGTCAGTTACCGCAGTAACGTGAAGAACACTATTAATACCCTTTATTTCAGAAGAAACTCTGGATAAGCTCTGGAGTCTAGATGGAGAGCGGCCAACATGAAACAAGGGACAATGTAAACGTCCTTGATAAACATGTCCTCCTCCAAACCCAAGCTTTTTTAATGGAGGACAGCCTTACTTACGTTCATCTGCTACTGAGGCAATACTGTTTCATTTCATGCCACTGCTAGTAATTACAAGCTTTTCATTAGAGCCTGCATGGGGAAAAATTCTGAGCGGCACTTTTCATTTTTCATTTTCTCTGTTTAGTGCGGCCGACGAGCACCAGGGGAGAGAGTTAATCAATACGCCACTGTGGCATTCATCAAACAAAATAAACACTTCAGTCTGCAGCCGGCTAATACAACATGAAACACGGCCCGGGCCAGCTCACAATCACACACACACACACACACACACACACACACACACACAGCACAAGACCTCCAACAGGTACACTTACTGTACTGAGTCAACAACACAGCACAGCCATTGTTTTATAGCATACTTATGAGAGAAACTGAGCACTGTAACACAGCAATATTGATTCGAACGACAGAGGTGCTATTTGCAGAATGGAGAGAGAGAGAGACAGAGACAGAGAGAGAGAGAGAAAGAGAGAGAGAGAGAAAGACAAAGAGACAGAAAGAGAGAGAAAGAGAGAAACAGACAGAGACAAATAGAGAAAGACAGAGACAGAAAGAGAGTTAAAAAAACAGACTAAAACAGAGACAGAAAAACAGAGAGACGGAAAGAAACAGAGAAAAAGAGAAAAAAACAGACAGACACAAAGAGAGAGAAAAACAGAGAGAGAGACAGGGAAAGAAAGACAGAAGCAAAGAGAAAGAAAGAAAAGAGTGTGGGAGAAAGAAAGAGAGAGAGAGACAGAGAGAGAGAGAGAGAGAGAGAGAGAGAGATGTCATCATTTAGGAAGATTCAAGAATTCAAAAAGCAGACATTAAATGACTCTGGTGCGGTCTTAAGTCAGCAGTTTAGGGAAACACACCCTGATGAAGCGCTTGAGACCAGCAGGGAAGGAAACGAAGAGGAGAAAAAAAAACAGGCTGTGTAATCCATGAGGCTGGCGAGCAGAAAAAGAAGCAAGCCAAGCAGGAAGTATATGCTGTCATGTATTTAATCAGCACATTGTGACAGAGGGCCGAAGGGCTGGACACATGCTCGCGCGCACACACACACACACACACACACACACACACACACACACACATACACAAACACACAGACCAGCATGTAGCTTCGGTATTTTGATTCTGACATAGACTTGGCAAGTAACGTGATTGTTGTCAGAGCTTAGGTCAATACTGATTACTCTGCATTGTTCCACAGCATATGAGTCAATGCATGTGATCCAAAAACCTGCACTTTAAGAACAAGGGGAAGAAAAAAAGATGGAAGTGTATGGGTGAAAGAGTGTTTGTGTGCATGTAGACACTGACCTGGCCGTGCACAGTGTTGAGCTGGTTGTTGAATGTCATGGTGAGGTTGGTGGAAGTGCTTGGGGCCACATGTGTGATGAACGGAGTTTTGCTCTGGTTGACTGTGTCATACATGTTCACCCGACGCTTACAAATCTCCATGTTCTGGAAGCAGGATTTAACGCTGCAGAAATGAGAAGTAGGGTTAGTGTTCTATTAAATCTGTATAGAGAAACCATACAGACCATACAGAACATTGACATAACATTGACATTGACATAACATAATTCAATATTTACCATTACACACATTTTCTAATGCCTAATTTAAATCCATATTTTGAACTCTGAAAGCTCTGACTGCTCGAGCACCAAAGAAAAAAATTGTTTAAAGTATTTTCTGCTACTCATGTTATCAAAAACATCTCAAATACATAACAGTTACAGTTACAGTTACATAACTTTTCATTTTGATGATGACGTATCTGTACCTGCATTGCACTCTTTTACCCTTTTTTTAATTACATTTTATATTATTTTTATATGCATACATTTTCTTCTGCCCTACATTAAATTTAATTACTTGTTTGTGCCAATGTGAGCTACGGCCAAGAAAAAAATGACTGTGAGTGGCATCTTATTGGCCGGTTAAACCCACCCTGATTCTGATTCTTAGCATGCTTCTGCCATTTATAATAATCCAAGTCTGTGACAGGCCATTAGCAGTCACATTTCCCGACTCACTGTGTGCAGTGCGGGAAGTCCAGCAGGTGGGCCATGGTAACAAAGGGGTGGTTGAGCGTCTCAATGGGCGTGATCCTCTTATCTGCGTCGATGGTCAGCATCTTGGTCAGCAGGTCGATAAACTCCCTCCGGTCTGCCTTCTCCGCCAGCATGTCACTGCCCTCCAGGTCTGTGGTCACGTTCACCTGCACGTGAGACAGAGACAGGACTAGGCTTATCACCAAGATCGGCTTTTAACCCTTTAATGCTGACGAAAAAACAGATATTTCTGCCTTTTCATCTACTCTTCTCTTTTAATGACATGATTTCTCAATGCTGTCGTCATTCAGGGCCCTCCAGAATTATGGGCACCCTTATTTACTGTGAGTGAAAAAGGCAGATGAAAATTCCTCATAATGTTAAACAAATGTTGTCTCAGCAAAGAAAAGATGTAAAATCCACATGAGCCCATTACCACAGGTGAACACAAAGTACACTTTATTCTGAAAAAATATGTGCTGCTATTATTGCCACCTATTCCTTTAGTATCTAGTGAAATCCCTTTTTGCCCACACAACAGCACTTTCTGTTCTGTTCTCTTGTAAAGTTTTATAGACTTCAGAACATAGAAGGAGGGATTTTCAACCATTACTGAATCTTTCCAGATTCAGTCCTGAGTTTCTTGTGCACCCTCTTCTTGAGCTCAAACTACATGTTTTCAGTTGGATTTTGATAGAGGACTGGGATGGCGATGGCAAAAGCTTAATTTTGAGTTCATTTAACCATTTTTGAGTGGATTTGATTTTGATGTGGGCTTTGGATCATTTTCCTGTTGGAAGAACAAACCATGACCAAGTTTTAGCTTCTTGGCAGAGGCAGCCAGAGTTTGATTTAAGGTCTTCTGGTACTTCCTGGAATCCATAATGCCATGTATGCGGACAATATGGTCAGGGCCTTAGGAGGAGGAACAGCCCCACACCATCACAGACAGTAATGCACCCCCATATTTAATGCTTGATATTGGGTGCTTTTCTTTGTAGTCATCTGCATTTCTTTGCCAAACCCACCTTGAGCATTTGGAGTAAAAGATCTCAATTTTTGTTTGTTCTGACCACAGCAGCTAATTCCAGTTAAAGTTCCAGTGGCATCTGGCAAACTCCAAGCGCTTTCACTTGTGGCAAAATGATAGGAAAGGCTTCTTTCTGGCATACCTTGCAAGCAGTTTATTGGCATGGAGGTGATATATTATGGTAGATTTGGAGACATGGTGACCCCAAGATGCAACGGAACTCTGTAATTCTGAAACTGTGGTAATTCTTTAGAGATTTGTTTTACTTCTCTGACCATCCATCACCATGGCTGCTGAAAAATAGCTCTGTATTCTCTTCCAGACTTTTTTTTTATGATAGTTTTGAATTTCTCAAATTTCTTAACAATTGCCCCAACTGTTGATATGGGTATTTTAAGTCCATGCAGTTTCATATTTCATTAATGGTTGCTTTATTTCTAGACTGAATCTCAAATAAAGGTATTTTTTCTATTTTCAATACAGTAGGATAATAACTGATAGTAATTTTTTTTATAAGCATTTTCAATCATTTCCAACAATTCTGGAGGGCACTGTACATGATTCACATATAAACCAAATGATCTAACAAAGACAAAAATGTGCGTGTTTTTAATAGTAATAACTCTAAATAACCCGTTCTCTGAGTGTGAATCAACTTCTGTCTCACAAACTAAGTCACAGGATTTCTATTCAAAGATGAATTCCTAGATTACAGCTCTGAATTACTTTTTGTTTCCTCAAACTCAAATATCTTCTCACAGAACATTCCTTCTCTGTGAAAGGTACAAATAACTTTATCGTGATTACCTAAGAAAGAATGCACATTTGAAAGAGATGAATGCTTGTCCTATACAAATTCAAGCAGCCATGGGTTTGAATGGTGGCATTTACTCAGTATATTCTCTCAGTCGTTTCTATTCTTCAAAGAGGTGCAAGAATTTGACCCAGGAAAGTAAAACACACAGACCTAGCAGTGTTTGGAACGGACAGCCCGGCTGATACGTCATCAAGAGGTCATTGTGTCTCACTAAAAATAGTGGTAACCTTGCACTTTTCTGGCATTTTTAAATATTTGCATTCCTATTAACAACTTTTCACAGAGACACTTGGGAATGTTCCTGGCGCCAGGACTTAGATCTTAATCAGTCTAAAGAGGTTGAAATAAACAAAGATAAAGTAGGTACATTCATTTATTAACTAAAAACACTGAATGACATTTTACTGACATTTAGGCCAAGGTGCATGAACCATGCAATCAGTCTTTTACAAAGAGCAATTTTTGGAAAGCTTTCACAGTTTATCATCCATTAAAGAAGGTCTTTTCTGCTAAATCACTGTCTGCGTGTGAATCAGTATGATTCTAGCCAGGACTAGATCTGTACATTGCTGCCAAAATACTATTTTGCAATTATATTGTGGAATACTGTGACTGTGATGTGTCTTACAATCAATTAAAACCATATATAAGAAGCATAATGGTGAATGATTGTGACATCTATCTATCTATCTCTTTTCCACATTTTTGCCGGTCAGTCTCAGTGCTCCAGCGTCTGTTGAACCAGTCACACACACACACACACACACACACACACTCACACATGCTCTGCGGTCATCCTACCATGTGGGGCTGCCAATGTTCTGCTTAGACATGAAGCATAAAGTTTGTGGTAAAGTGGGCTAAAATGGACAGAAATTTGAGGGCAAAAACATCCCCAGTTAAATAACATGTTTTGTTGATATTCTAAGTGACAAGTACAATTTGTCTACAAGGAAAAAAACTTGCATTTGGCAGTTTTCTGCAAACTTTAGAGCACAATGTCATATACCAGGAAAAAAACAGCAAAACATATATAACATACCGGAAAAATAAATATAACTAAAAATATGGGCCATAACAGTCCACATTTTCTGCCTTTTTTTAGTGCAAACAGCAATTGTGCATTGAAAATTGTGCTCTCTGTAGAGGATGTGTACTTAATTTTGCTTCCAAATTATTGCATTGTATTTCAGAAGTCAATATTGCACTAAATGATATACTGCGGAACCCCAAATGGATACGGATACATGGGTGCACAATTGATACTGCTGGACTGCTGCACCTGCTCCAGACAGAGGCAGCACTGGGCTGCTTTATTGGGGATCCCTTGCAGAGATAGCAGGCACATTTTTCATAATGTGGTGCGATTTATCTGTGGCCCTGCCTCCCGAGGCTATCTGATGAAGTGCCAGTCACTGACGCAAATCTGAATCCTCTCTCTCTTTCTTATGCAAGCCATTTCTCTCTTGTCCCCCCGTCTCCTGTCAACCTGCTGCATGATAAAGGAATAATCTCCAACACGCAGCAAAAAATAATCACGCTGTCCTCTGCAGGAGGATGACTTTGGGAAAACACACACACACACACACAAGACTCAAAATATGCCAGAGCAATACACACATTAAGTACAGGAATACACAGTGATGAACAGCAAACTCTCTGAGTAAATTCTCTATTGTCATAGTGAATCATGTGCATAAGTTAACAGAGTGCTTACACTGCACGTGTCCTTCGTCTGGAGACAAACCTGAGATGTACCGCTAAAATGCACTATTCTTTCCCTCCTTTCTGGATGAGCTGCATGGGCGAATGCACTCTTCTGCTGCTGGGCAGTGAAGATGATACAGTTGTGCACATCACACAGACAGCCAAGCAGATGCTCTGTATAGTGTGGACAGGAGGGGCTAGCAGAGCATTAGATGCTCACTCCAAACGAGGATTATCTGAACACCATACAGAATGACTGGTGCAACAGTTTGGAGTTGTCAAAGTAATATTTCTTTGTATTTGTTTTTTTAATAAATCTTAATAAATCTTTATATTACATGGTAAAAGGTACACCTATCAAAAGGCATTGTAGCTACTTTTATTCAATATTTTTTATTCACTTTTACTTTGGGAACAAAAAGGTGAATGATATATTGTGCTTATCTATTAATTTAAACTTTCTGTTAAAGTTATCTAAGGCATTCTATAAAATAATTCACTTTTTTGATGCTACACAGCTTTGTCAGTCATTTTAGAACCATCATCTACAGCCCCATAAATAAACTGATGGGCCAAAACATTACGACCACTCACAGATGAAGCGAATAATGTGGATTATCTCATTACAACTGTCCATGTCGAAGTCTGGGATATATTTGCCAGTAAACAAACACCCATTTCTCATAGCTGATGAGCCGGATAGGGAGAAATGGGCAGTACGGGAATAAAGATCAAAGTGACTTTGACAAGGGCCAAACTGTTATGGCCAGATGACTGGCTCAAAGCATCTCCAAAACGGCACGGCTTGTGAGGTGCTACTGGTTAGCAGTGGTGAGTACCTACAAGCAGTGGTCTGATGTGAGATGAACCACAAACCGGCGACAAGGGCAGAGAGGTCTGTCTTATCTATCTATCTTATCTGGTCTGAACCAACAAAGGGGCAACTTTGAAGTCAAAATTTTTTTTAATGCTGGTAATGAGAGGAACCTGGCACAACTCAGTGTATTGCACCCTGTTGGGTATAGGGCTGCACAGCTGTGCTAACCCCTAGTCACCGCTGAAAACGTCTACAGTGAGCCTGTGAAGGTCAGAAATACGTCTTGGAGTAATGGAAGAGGGCTGACTAGTTCATTGTGCCCTGTTTTCTTTTACATCGCATGGACAGCCGTGTCCGTGTGAAAAAACACTACGATGTACTGTGAGAAGAAGAGAAGTTATTGGAGATAATGTGATGCTCTCAGCAGTGTTCTATTGGGAAATCCCAGGTCTGAGCATTAGGCCTTACCTAAATATTATTGCAGACCAGACTACACTTCTTCATGGCAACAGTGTTCTCTTTCAGCAGGATAATGCCAAGCCGTACACACTGTTTGAGGAACATAATGAAGAGTTCAAGGTGTTGCCCTGCCTTCCAGATTCTTTAGATCCAAATCTGATCTCACATCTGTGGGATGTGTTTGATTAACAAGTCTGATCCACAATGGCTCCACCTTCCAGCTTACTGGACTTAAAGGATATAAGGCTAATGTCTTGGTGCCAGATACCACAGAGCACCCTCAGAGGTCTTTTCCATGCCTCAGGGAGTTAAAGCTGCTTTAGTAGCATGGGGGGAAACCAGGCGCATATTATGCAGGTGGTCAAAATGTTTAATCAGTGTATATACAGTACTGTCCAAATGTCTTATGCACTTAAGTGCAGAAACTTTTTAAAACTGGGCAGTAAATGAGTTTTGGTCATTAAAACTCTGTATGAATGCAAACAATTAATAATGCATTATTTTTTGCTTCCCAAAAAGTAGTTACAGATTTCTTTTCACCTCGAGCTATTGCATGACTTTGTTAAATTGAACATTAAGAAAGATTCTTCTCCTCTTCCAAAATGCCTCTGGTAATGAAAGTTCATTAAAAATTTTGAAAAACCCAATATTCAGCTAAATTCTTTGGTTCTGAAGCTGTGATCTTTAGGTTCTTTTTGCCTGTGTCAACCTCCTCCTCACTGTAAGGGGGCAGCATACTCACGCATCCTCTTCCTGGCAAATTATCAACTGTTTAAATATATTTTTATATTATTGCCCTGGTTGTGCTTAATGGTAAATTCTACTTTCAACAGTAGTATAGCAGGTCATGTGCTATATGTTGCAAAACACCACTGAACAGGCATGGTAATAGGTCACTGTTTTGTTCCTATAGGATAATGAGAAGTATTCTCACACCAGATGCCTTTCAAACAGCATCTCAGCACTTCCTGCCATTCTCGGAACAGAAAGCAGGCCAAGCAGTTCCCTCTCGGGCAAATATCCCAGCGTTCAAGCCTTTAGCATTCATCTATAATACAGACCTAGCACACTGTGCACACGTATTTATCCAGAACAGAGCCTGAGTCACCCGTAATATCAACATTCAGTTTCTTAATGGAAGCTTGGGCTTTGACTGTGTCTGGATGTTTGTCCATCTGGAGACAGTGAACCAGGAGGAGCTCTCTCAGAGCTGGACGCTCTGACGTAAGCACTGGCTTATAGGACATTACAGTACAAACCACAGCATGTAATGTCAAAGGGCCTGACCTTGCAAAGAGAATGGTGATCTAATTCTCCGGCCACAAGATTCAGTGACCTCACATGTAGGCCCAGCCATCCACGCGTCAAGACATTTCCATGAATTCATTCAGGTTTACAGTAAATTAGATCAAGCAAAGTTTTAATCTGATGAAGCAGGATGACATAGCTGTTTATAGGAAAAACCTAAGCTGAGACTTGCATCACTGTTGGAAAAGAACAAGCTGCACCAGTCAGGCCAGGGGGAAGTTTGACAGAAACTGTGTGTCGATGTTATTTCTGATAGCAGGAAGGACTATTAAAAATCATTCCAAATCTGGCTAGATGTTTTGAGTCACATCCTTAGTTCCATAAAGTGGGTATTGTTTTCTCATAGTGAAATGAGTGGTGGCTCATTACCAGGGAAAGAACCCAGACTTATGGGGTATGCGGAATTAAGGCCACTGCACACCAGACACAACCCAGAATGAGACAAAAGAAAACATAGTAGATTTTTTTTTTCACCAAGAAAGATAGTACAGTCTTTTATATAAACAGACAAATGCTAATGGTGTGTTATCTCAGCTGATGTTGCAGCCTAGTCTTTCTTCACCTCATATCTATGTGTGTGAAGTGGTACTTAGCTGATACCAAACATGATAAATTCATAAAATGTGTTAAATGTTTTACTCCATTAATTTATATGAATAGAGTAAAAATGAACCTGAACTTATTGGCGCTCTCACTGCAACACATTATATTGTACAGCTGGTACAGCTGCACTGAGTACTGTGTCTGCTTTGTGATGAAAGAGTTTTAGACACAATGGAACGATATCTGGAAACTGTACTTTACTTTTAAAAACATAGATGACTATTATTTATGTAACATCTGCAAAGAAGCCTGACTTTGCTTTTGCTGGAGATGCTGGTAAAACATGGCCATGTGACTGTGTGCTACCTGCGCATCTCTTAGAGTTGTCCATATGTGCTTACCTGTGCCATATCATCCAGGCAGTTGAAGATGTACTTGCGGGCTTCCTTAGACTTGATTCCTGTCTCCCCTTCATGGTCCTCTGGTGTCTGTGGGTATACAAACCTCAGTTCAGCAGTTCAGTTCAACCTGAGAGTATTTTATGATTTGAATATGGTGGAAAGTCACAGCTGTGCCTAAAATCTTGTTATACGATGCTGTAAGAAGCTAATATAATATGTATAACATGTAATACAATACGTAATAATTTCATAGGTCGTAATACGTAATATGTAGTAATTACCTGGTGCACACACATAACAACAGGCATATTTTTATATACATAATTACACAGTTTCATTTTACTACATTATAAAATATTGAATACATATTAATGGATCATTTCTTTTGACAGATTTTCATCTTAGACATCCATATGAAATCTTCTAATAACAGCACAATATAGCATCTTCATAGAGAGCAGAACCAGAGTAGGCAAGGCATGCAGCAGGTGTTGCACTGTGCATTCAAGAGAGTAGAACAAATCTAAGATATTTCTGTGTTATTAAATCAATATGTGTGCACTATGTGTAGTGGATGGAGACCACATGGTGCTGCAGCCTGATAGCGAACCAAGAGCTGTTCAATACTGGGAATGTTTTGCATTCAGGACTCAGCATGTGAAGCTTCACAAAGTTCACACAGAGTTGATCTGGAAGCCAAAACTCCAGAGAAGGGGCACTGAGCAGCCTATGAAGGCTTTGGAGTGTTGGGGGTGGGGGCAGTGTGGATCAACCCTGTTAGGACGATCCATCCTACACCGCTCTGGCTGCCAAATCATCTTGCATTAAATCCATTCTGCTCTCATTAGGCTCTTGGTTTGTTTTAAAATCAGCAATGAGAGCATCAAGGGTTTAGTGAGGGAAAACAGTACGGAGCCTTTGGAAGCGGACAAGCTGTGTGAGCCTATCCAGAAACAAACAACTACAGGAGGAAAATCGCTGAACATGACAGTCAGTCTTCAGAGCCTGAAAAGGATGGGAATGTGTGGCTGTTTTTGTGTGTGCAAAACTGTGCCAAAGTCCCAGGCCAACTGGGAAAACTGTTTAAAACTATATACATGCAAAATAAATGTGTCCCTTACAATTTAACAAGGTGTTTTTTTTTGCTGAAATGCATATAACCTCTGTCCTGACTGGCTGCCCTGTCATTCAAAAAGTTGTTCAGGCTTTCCTGCTCTTATTCATTATAATTTTAATGTAACTATAAATTCAGGATAACTTTTTGCAGCTCATTTCCCATACATGTACTGGGAAGTGGAAGATTATACAGATTATGATCATCATTGTTTATTGTTTTAAAGTTAATTTGTATTTATTCTAATGTTAGGTTGTTTTTTATAGAAAAATGACTTTAAACATTATCTTCTGAGATGGTCTAAGACAACATGGGTGCGTGAAAGTGCGGCCATACCTTTAATCTCCATAAAGGATAGATGGAGTCTGGGTCTCTGTTGAAGAACCTGGTGGTTTTCGTGCCTGCGCTCAGCAGATACTCTGCTGGCAACCCCTGTGTTTGAGAAATGTACCGAATCTGGAGAAAAGAGGCAAAAAAACAAGCACTTTTAATAACTTAAAGACTGCAGAAAGCTGGAGGCACACTTCATGTGATGAGAAACCTTAAAAGTGCACTGAACCAAATGTGACTACAGCTGCGTGAGGAACGTCCACAACATATCAGTCTCTTGGCCTCAACTTCTACACAATCTCCCGGCATAACAGCATTAGTAGTTGAGTAAACAGCGAGTGAAAAGAATGCTTCATTCCTTCCCCAAAAAGTCTTTTTAGAGGCGTGCCTCAGAGCTGCAATTACACGGAATGCCATTCATGCACCTGAAAGACGTCTAAATGTGGGAGCCTGGCAGGCAACAGCATCCTGCAATAATCCTCTCTCTCCCTGTTCTCCCTCTTCCCCACCAATCAGTGCCTCTCTTATCCCAGGTCTGAGCTCACGGCGGCTCCCGCAACCTTGATCACAGTGCCGACTCGCTTTTCATCATGGGAAATAAAATCAATATGATTTTTTTGCTTGTTCGTGGAGAATTCCCTGTCTTTTAGAGTTTGTGTTATAATTAGAAATAGGCTTTCGATGTGCTCAAAGACAACAGGCTAGTGTTGAGAGATGAACCGGAAGTTTGTATTTATAATATGTGGTTAGCAATTCACTACTTTCATTTCTTTAGAATAACAGTATGTTGTTTTTGTTTTCTACCTATAGGCATTATAATAAAAAAAACAGTAATAATAGAATTTGATTTATAAGGACCTTTCCCCAAAGACACTGTACAATAAAACAATATAAGATATCCAAACAATGCAATAAATTCATCCGTCATTACAAACCATATTGCACATGCTAATATGACTGAGATGAACAGAGATGTTACCATAGTGTGATGAAAGTTGACTATATTGTCCTTGGCTGTTAATCTTCCATTCATAACATCCACTCATAAAATACTAAATACTTAAAAATGTTTGAGTTACTTGGGTTAAACGTTTTAACATGCAAAGATTTATGCACAAAAAAGAGATTAAAAAATACCTGTCTCAATTTGATTTATTGTCTGTGCTCAATCGAATAAAGACTAGGTGCTCAGATGATGCCAGGGCAGGAGTCTTTTTTGGGGTTTTTTTTTGCCATCACATCATATTAATATCAGGCTCTATGACACTACACTTAGTATCAGTATCAAAGTCAAAATTGTGACGTCCACTTTAGTTTTAAAAGCAGTAGAGGGGCTTCCTAGACACTGGTGATTACGAATGACTTGTTCTGAGCATTTACCAAACCTGAAATGGCACGGTTACTCATGGCAAAATACTCTAAATGCCACCTAACTACCAGACGAACTTCAAAATGGTGTGTCAAAGGCTCCAAAAATAACTCCAAAACCATGGAAAAGAGACAGGACGCCGAAATGGCGGGAGGCAAATCAGCAGTTCTTTGCCGAGCTCCCAAGCTTGTTTACCGTGGTTTTGATTTGCTTTGAGTTTGAATGTTGGCCCTGGGCCTTTCAGTGGAGCCAGGTTTGGAGTTTTAAGAGAAGGCCCCACTCTAGAGTGCAGGAACTGGGCTAATTGGGCAGGTTGTGGCATCTGTCCAGCACTACAGAATGGCCTGAGAGAGATGAAAGCTAGAGAGTGAGCACACACACACAGGTCTGTATTCCTGTCCTCGTGGGGTATTTTCTCCTCTATTACTGTAGCTAGCCTAAGCTGTACCTTAACCTTAGAAACCAAGGAAATTTGTTTTGCTCTTTTACTTATTCAAATGAGCTGCATTATTTGCACAAAAGCTTTTTTTCTTATGGCGACCAGCCTGGGGCCATTTGGTCCCAAAAAGAGCTAAATACATGCTCTCACACACTCTCTCTCTCTCTCTCTCTCTCACACACACACACACACACATCCACAGAACTTCAGGAAAGCTGTGAGAACAGCAGCATAGCCAGAGGTCTGTTTTGTTTTCTCTCCCTGGAGCACAAACAGTAATTGAGGGATGTTTTTATAGCCGTTTGCTGAGAGAGAGCCCTCTCTGCAGGGCCACACTCAATAGCAAAATGCCAAACAGGAAATGTCATTTCTCACTCACTCATAAACATCTCTAACATATAATTGTCCCTTCCATACCTCCTTTCTGTTATCAACCAACAACCGATGTGCTGGAGTAACAGAGGGAACAGAGGAAACAGAGGGAACCGACTGGGTTACAAAGAAGGAGAACATGAGGGGAAACATGCAGCAGTTCTTTATTTGTACTGATCCTTTCCCAGGCCTTTGCTACTCTAGTAACCACTAATAATACTATCTGTCACAGCTCTCCAGTATTTGCACTGCGTGGGATTAAGATCTTCTGATTATCTTACCTGATCGTACTCAGATGCCCCGGGGTAAAGCGGCCAGCCCAGGAAGAGCTCAGCAATGACGCAGCCCAGGGACCACATGTCTATAGCCTCACAGAAGGGTAGGCCAAGGATGATCTCTGGAGCTCTGAGCAAATAAACACACATAAGAACATGAGGTCAGTAGAGGACACAGATAGCAATGAACGGCCAACACATTATCAAGCGTGATTTAATTTGCAACAGTTTAGCCCGTCACATGGGCCATGTTTCACAATTTTTTTCAAGTTTCATTTTTCTCCTGAGCTCCACATTTCTGTGAGTTTATTAACCAAAAACAGTCTTCATTTACTTTTTTACATGACAATTTGCTAACCTCCCTTTATTCCTTAACATTAAATAAGCTGGTTTTGTTACTCATCCTAAGAGTGATGGATGCAAATGACCTCTGTTACGATGATCTGTGCTGCGCCTCATTCAAAAATCAGACCAGGATCAAATGTACGTACAACAGCTATCACTTCGACGTGAACGGGCAAGCTACACTTTTGTAGGCCGAATGAAATGAATCCATAGTTGTGACATCCTAAGGTTGATGAATTAATACTGTGTCTTTTTTATATTACATTTTGAAACTTGAAAGAGTGCAATTATCAAACTGCAAGAAGTGCAACCATTGTTGCAACCTTTTTACAACATTTTCTTAAGTATTAATGTGTAGGCTTTGAATACATATGCAAACCCTATATTTGAGTTTTTCGTTTTTAGATAAATATCTAAAAAAAAAAAGGTTTTATTTTGACTTTGGAAATGTGTTGCTGCATAAGAGTTCACATTACAAATACTGAATGGAAAAATAAGTGAACAAATCTTTTGTAGTCCAGAAAATTATATTGAATTTCAAGGGGGTTGAATACTTTTGCAAGCCCTGCAAGGTAACTACTACTATTACTACCTTGAGGTCTGGTGCACTGTTCAGCATTCAAGCCTCATGCCAGAAAAATGTATAGGCTTGGGCCTGGACCTGTATTTACAGAAAACAATCTTGATTTCAATCAATAATCACAGTCACAATTACGTTTAGAAAAAAATCACAGTTGTCCAAATCATTCAGCCCTAATGTGGACTGCATGGACTCAAGAGTAAACGGTACATTTAGATACTTTACAAATGTTTACATAGTACAAAAAACTACATCAAACTCTTATTTCTAGAAACCAAGTCACATTTGATTCTTCATAATATGGTCTTTGACCACATCTGTAAAACAAAATCCACTTTAACACACAGAAACTGTGGGAGAGAGAGAGGTGTAGCAGCCGGAGGAGGCGCACCAGCAAGGCTTAACCACCAAAGACCAGAGGGACACATCAGTCCCCAGGCCCTGGCCATAATCAGCTAATGTGGAACTGATTCAATGAAACCTAAAACCACCATCTATTACCTACAAAGCACAAGACCTGCATGCAGTATGTACAAATGACATATGTCGGAGGAAGCTCATTTCCATAGATCTAATGTTTTTCTGTGTAAACTGCGGGCGCAAGTCATCAGAGGTACTCTGTCTGCAGTGTAGGGAGCTTGGCTAATATGATGCGGAAAAGCAGTGGGGGGTGCACAGTCTGAGCTGGGGTGAATTTTTCTAGCCGGCCTTATGTCCTCTCTCTCTCAGGCGCCGTGCTGGGAGGAGAGCCTCTGGGAAAGCGCGTGAGCTGCACAGCCACTAGGAACAGCTGGGAGCCCATCAATCACCACTCTCTCCCAGCAAATATAGATATACAGTGCATAAAATATATGAGCACAGCAAGAGTAATCGGAGAGTCCGAAAGAGACAGAGGATGCAGGGCTGAACAGAGAGACAAAGAGAGAGAGAGAATTAGATGGACAGAGAAAAACCTTTAAAAAACAGTCACTCGAACTGAAAAATAATTGAACATTATATTGTGAGAGAAACATATGGACACAATGAACTAGACTCTGTGCTTTGGGTTACCACATTCATCTGCTTTGTAAAGAGGACATTGGACGAACACACTGTTCTGAAAGTGGAACTGAAGCCCGAGCACGCACACACGCGCGCGCACACACACACACACACACACACACATACATTCATAAGCTAGTCAATCCATCACAATTTTTCAGCAAGGGACACACACACAGATTTAGTCCATGAAATATGAGACATAGATACTTGTCTGTCCAGTAAATAGTAACTATTAGTGGTTGTGTAATACTGTCAGACTGATACTACCACATCCATCTGCTCTAGCAATAAAAACCTGCAAATGGCTGCGAACATGGAAAACAACTACTAACTTTCCATAGTAACATATAAAGATTCCACATCACGATGGGAAAACTTGACAATTTTGTAGACATTTGGCTCGTCTTTACAAGAAACCATGCTGTTAACAAAACTAAAGAAGCCAAAAGATTGCCTTTTGGTTACTAGGAATGTGCCAATAAACATTTTTTATCCAGCCATTTTTTGGCTGGGTTTTATTAGACTTTTCTTAACCTAAAGCTCACACTGTGTGGGTTAAGTGAACACATAAAAAACATTCTGATTGTGCATCC
>JBBPCZ010000019.1:11039076-11053362 GCA_037974445.1 Brycinus macrolepidotus | reverse complement strand
ATACACACACACACACACACACACACACACACACACACACACATATATATATATATATATATATATAAAGGACAGCAGTGTTTGTTTGACTAGTTTGACCATGCTGCTTAAGATGTGCCTCTTTATTGGGACTACTTTAATTAAAATGGCTCATTTCAAAGAAATGAGCTATAGAACACAGACTAAAAGATGGCTCAAACCCCAGTGTTAAACTCCTCTTTATCACTCTCTTTCTCATACACACACATAAACAGGGCTGTTAAGTGGTAACTAGTAAAACTCTGCTCAGTGTCAGCTGTTTTTCGCCTCTTCACTCCTGCCAAGAGGAAATTAGGGGGATCATCCTCTCTGTGCACTCCCACACAGGACAAGACACACGGCTCCTGGTAATTACACTTCACAGCCCACTCTTTGCACATAGCTGACCTCGTTCACCCATCACTCACTAAACATGCTTGCAAGCTTGCCTAATACTACAATACACAGAGCAGTCTATAAGTAATTGGAAACAGGCGCATTTTGTTGCTGTCTGTGCTCCGTACAATAACACATTGGATTTCAAATTATTCTTTAATTCCGATTTAATTCAGCTCTTGTATGCACATTTAGGGGTCCTTCCAAACAAGCATACCAAGAGCCTCTGAGCAGGTTAGTCTCAGTCCGCCAAACAAATTCTGTTATGAAAGTCTCCTCTCTGACATGTTTCTGATGCTGCTTCGATATTATCTTATGTTTAGTAGACTGCGGTTCAATTCCATGACCAGGCAAACACACCATGCTATGCCAATAAGAGTCTTTAGGCAAGACTCCAAGTGATATATTCGCCTAAACTGTAACATGATCCAAAAAAAATAGTACCTCGCTCTGGACAAAAAGCGAGGCAGAGGAACTTTTGAAATCTTTATAATATTTGCGATATACACATATATGACCTCACAATTATATAATCTCTTAATACGCCAAGTTCTCTGCATTTTGTAAAGGCAGTAAGCCAACCGAGGTTGTGCTACAGTCATTTTGGTGTGCTTGGCATCGTGAAAAAACACAGTCACCCACAGCCTCTCAGGGCCTACTGCTCTAGAATATCATAAGACAGATAAAACAGGACATAAATAAAACCAACAAGTCCAGACAGAGGAGAAAAAAGTGTGGTTCAGAAGTCTGGTGGATATTACCACAGTAATTGTATATCAAAAATGAGCCACATCATGTGTGTTGTTATACATATGACTCTTGTTTACAATTTTTTGGTTCGATGTCACATATGTCAGTGTAAACAGCAAGCAATTTATTTCATATTAATCATTTTCTGCTTTGGTCTGGTCCAAGGGAATCAAACATGTATGAACGCACCCTTAAGGTATAAGCAAAAGTCATACAAATACTGGTTGGGCAGAATTTTTATGATATATCTGTTGACAATAACTGTGATAATATTTCTGAATAATGATGTTCTCTGTTCCATTTAGGCTTGTTGTTTTTGTTTTATATATGTCTCAGTTTATCTGTCTTTGGAAATAAGACAAGAGGCCGTGCCTTACTGTGGTTTTGCTTGACACAAAGCAGAATGAAATCCCTGTAACAAAAAGCCTTACTGCATTTACAAGACTGAGAAAATGTGTTGATAAATAATATAATGTGTACAGTCATATGTGTGTGTCATAAGTGTGTTTACTGAGTATTTCTTTTTTTAAAACCAAAAGCATCAATTCAATAATTACCTATTCAGAGCTCATGGTGAAGAAGAGATGAGACATTCATGTGTCAAAACAGCATCAGAAATTTGTGGGTCTGCAGAGAGGAAACGACGGTTTGCTCTGTCTTAGGTCCGCTCAGATGTCTTTGATCCATATTAAATTCATACTTCAAACATACCACAAATAGTATACCGAGCCCGACCTGTTGAGGGGGTCTTGGTCCTATTATTTAGTCATCACTAGGGCTTGCACGGCAGTGTTCTCACAAGCTTCAGTGAATTAAACTAACAGAGCAATCACAACAGGGTTTGTTTTAATCAAACAAAACCTGCCAAGTCTGAACTCACCCTTTGATTTCAAACTTCATGTGCTGGAGAACAGAGCCAACAATTAGTTATGAGCTACACTTCCCTACAGCTGAGAGAATAACTCTTCACTCAAACAAGCTGAGAGAGGTAACAGCCTAATATGTGCTATGTCTACAACTACTTTATTCTGAGAGGTCAAAGAGAATATTAAGTTTGACAATACATCTATGTGCAGTAAAGAGGATCAACACTTTTAATTAAATCTGCATTGACCTAGTGCTTCAAACGTGTTATTACTATGCTTATACACCCTTCAAAATAGTGGTGGCTCATAATGCCAAATATTTGTGCAAGCTTGAAGTGATTACATCAGCATAGCTTGAAAGCACCAATGAAATCACAACAGGCTTACATCTTACGATGATTCCAAATTTTCCACCTGTTTTCCACTCACTTCAGCGCAGATTCCCAAACAAGATGTTTGCCATGTTGGGATTATGGCCTCATTAACGTTAACTGGTATCAATGACCTTGACGTTCTCAAAGTAGCATCCCAGAAAACAAGATGCACATCTGGCAGTCAGCCTTTAGAGGAGTTTTGTGTGGTCATGTACCATACATACACTACAATGTTGGGTCACTTAGATCTCAACAAAGTAAGCTTCTGTCCTAACAGTCCCTGAGTCCCGCTGAATTGCTGCACCTTCTCAGCAAAACCCAAACACGGCTGTACCAAAATGAAAGATTTTAAAATGCAAAAGGGGACAAAAAGTGAAGCCTTTAAAAAGAGTCATCTGTTTCTAATGTTGGTGCTCTGGTGTGGATTACAGGCAAGTATTAGTGGAGAACTCGGACTGACCCCACATCTGCATCCCCAAGGAAATGGTTCGCAGTGGCGCTGAGGTGGGGTAAAGGAGGGGGCTGTGTGCCTAAACGCAACAGGCCTGGTGTTTAAAGCTACTATTCAATGTTGGGTTTCTCTAGGCTCTTTTTCTGAAACAAAGAAGCCCAGTCTGCCCTTAAACTCTCAGACAGTCCAAAGCAGAAAAGCAAGGGAACAAGACAAGAAAGTATGTCAGCAGCAAATATCTCCCAGGTGCTGTCACTGCAAAGCTCCACCATGTTGTCAAGCGCTCTTAAAAACATCATCTCCCATTTTCAAAGCAGCACACAACATTGCTTGTTTTATCACATTAAATACAATAAGCAGCTGGATTCTCTGCAAGCCTTTGAGTTTTACTACTTTCTTTTATTGCCTACACTGGGGGAATTCATTCAGGGAATTTAAGAGGAGAACCACCAGAAAAGAGTCCAAACCAACTCCAGTTAACCATCTACAAATCGGATGATAACTCACTCACAATGCCTAAGCTGCTGCCACACAGCGAATTATTTGAAAAGAAACAAATATCTGGAGGACGAGAACACAATCACCACTTCCACAAATCACTAACAACAGCTCGAATCCAAATCATACGCTTCGGTTTGACATGGAGAATTTCTCACCTGTAGTATCTGGACTGCAGGTAAGTGGAGCACACAGCTTTGGACACGTGGCTGGCAGAACCAAAGTCAATCACTTTGACCCTGTAGGGCTGGCGGGCAGGGTCCACTAGCATGATGTTCTCAGGTTTCAGGTCGGCATGGATTAGGCCCAGGCTCTTGAGCTTCATCAGGGCCGTGGCCACCTGCTGCAGAACAGGGCGGATGTACTTGAGCGGCAGCGGACTGAACTTGTTCTGCTTGAGGAAGTCGTACAGATTCTGCTCGAGCATCTCGAAGACCAGGCACGTGTGGTTCTTGTGCTGGAAGCACTCGTAGGCCCGCACAAAGTTATAGTCATCGGCGCTCTCTGTGCTCAGACGTGCCAGGATGCTGACTTCAATTTGACCCTGTTGGTGGGGTTAGGCAATATGAACTCATATTAATATCACAATATTTTCCATTATTCATACAATAACAGTACAATATTGCAATATGCAGCATAACAGTTTCCAACTAAAACGCTTTTAACAAGGAATAGAAAACTCCATGATAAAGTAATAAAAAACCTGTGAAAAAAAGTGGAAATTACATTGTTTTTGTTGAGATTCAAAGATCTTTAATTTGTCTAGGGTGAGATTTTTGGGCTTATCACTATATACACAATATCGTGTAATCAAAAAACAATGTCATTCCCTAATTTTATACCATTCCCTATTTTATCCTATCTTATCCACAAAAGGGACATGTGACTGCAGGTTTTCAATCCAACAAAGCAGGATCAGTTTCTGAAGACTAAGATTAAAAGTAGAATTAGTTGAGCTCCTGCTTGTTTGGAATAAAAACCTGTGGCCACACTGGCCCTTTATAGATAAGATAGGACACTCTTGCAATATACTGTCCACCCCTACCTGACGGGCATACGACGGGTGGTTCTTTAGAATCTTGATGGCCACAATCTCACTGGTGCCACGCTTCCAACACTTAACCACCTGGCCAAAAGTGCCCCGGCCCAAGAACTCCAGCACCTCGTACGTGTTGGTCATGGAGCACAGCACCTCATGCTGCAGGAGCTGGTAGTCACCCTCACTGTTGGCACCGCTGGTCTTGGACGTGGCTGTAGTGGAGGCGGTGGCCACTGTCGCTGCAGCGACGCCTGCTCCACTCTGCCCGTTGTTCTGGATCATAGGTGCTGGCCCTTGCTGTTGCTGCTGCTCTTCCACCACATGCACACTGCCCCCGCTGTTGTCCAGCTCCTCGCTTTTGCGCTTAAGCCCACATCGCTGGTACGTATCCAGCAAGCTGACTGTGCTGCGGCGCGTAAGATTGTGGCCTCCGCTGCCGCTTCCACTGCTACTGCCTGTGCTGCCCAAAAGCTGACCAGCAGCACCAGACGTGCTGCTGCTAGCCGAGGCCACCACGATGTGGCCCGGGCCGGCTGGGAACAAGAGGGCCTGCTCGTAGGGCAGTGAGGAACTGGATACCTGGAGGGAGGCGGCGTTGATGCCCACCGGAGCCACGGACACACTCTGCTTGCCGCTCTGACCGTAGACCTTGCCGTGTGTGCCGTACCCTGTCATGTCCCAGTTGCAGCTCTGCTCCACCTTCAGCTTCTTCACGCTAAAGAAGGCACTTGATTGGAGAGCGTGGGGGGAAAAGACTTGCACTTGCGAGGCCATACCTGAAGAAAAAGAGAAGAGAAGAGGGGTGGCAGAGAATGTGAGCTAGGTCTGAAACTTGAGCATGAGCTTTAAATAAAAACTGCTCAAGCCAATGCAAGCTGGTCTGACTCAGACTCCTGACGCAAACTTGTTGCATAGATGCCCTAAACATGCCTTCTCAGCTGTTGTGGTGAGGCCAGGTTCTTATCACAAAAGCATCTGCTTCAGTACCTGGTCAATTATGCATCAAGATTTATTTCAAACTATTAAACCTGCACAGAGAAAAGTAAATGAAATGTATATTTTCTTTTTTTCTTTTACGCATGTGTGCGTGTGTGTGTGTAAATGCATGTGTGGGAATGCCTCAAGGCCAGAGGAAAAGAAATGGACGGATAGTGTCCTGTTAAAACGTTCACATGTTCTGTAAAATGTTACGTGTTTATACAGGATTACTCTAGAGATAATGATTTAAAAGTGAGCTATTGATATATGAAGAGGAAATACCATTTCTATACTGTTCCCATAGGGAGTTCTGTAAACATCCTATGTTCCATCACGTCAGGATCTGCATGAGTCTTTAAGAATGACAGCAATTTCCTTTTGCAAGCACGGCCCTGCACACATCGCACCGCAGCACAGTTTACTACAGGGGGCGAACATGCTGCTTTTTTCACAGATATCAAAAAAAAAGAACTGAGGAGCATTTGAACTGTATCTCAACCCTGAAGTCCAAAAGCAAGACAACAAAAGCAGAACTGAGAGCAGTGGAGCTCCTGGGAACTGTCCGCTTCAGAATAAGCTGTGCTTCTCCAAGCAAACAACAGGCCAAAAATAGCCCTTCTCAAACTGCGCTGTTTGTAGCACTAAAATAATGATTACAGCACAAGCAGGATTACACAAAGAGGATGCAGTAATGCTCTATTTACAGAGGCTCCAATATGGAGTGAATTAGTGATCTAACAAATAAAAGGTTCCTTCTGTGGACAAATCACACACACATAGGGACACACACAGGTGCACTTGGACACACACACACATATATGCTTATAGAGATAAACGCTAGAGCTGGGCAGGATAACAATGGTCATAGCTCTCATGATAAATAATGCCCCAATATGCTTTTCTGAGCACGTCATCGACATAGTCAAAACTGCAAGTCCGACTACATATTTAGCCTTGCTTAATTTGATTCAGGGCAGTGCAGCATGTAAAATGTATAAAAAAAATCAATTGTATTCTTTTTGTAGTCTTTTTTAAGGGCTGATCCAAATAGCATTTTCACAGCCTTCAAAAATTCAAAAAGTATATGAATACCCTTGAAATCACCCTTAAGAAATTTTTATATTTAACAATTAACCATTACTTTAAGTGTTTTCATTAGTGCAGGTGGTAAATGACAGCTGCCTGGGTGATTGATGTCGCTGTAGAGGCCACAATTGTAGCCTCTCTTTTAATTAAACTTTTATGAGTCACATAGACACTAAGGTACTCTACAGAGAGTTGAGTGGAGAATCAAGGAGTTTTTGAAGCTACAGGCCCATCTGACTGTGAAAAGATATTAGTAGTACTCGGATAAGTATGACTATATTTATGTATTAAGGAATGAATCATCCTTAATGAATCAGATTTGTTGTGCCTTCATACCAACCACTTATCGTAAATGTTCTTGCTGTCAGACAATTTAAGCTGCTCCCATACCTGGGCTTTCTCCTGCAACTTTGTTCTTTTAGCTTCAACAGCTGCACAAAAAGTGGTGCAGGGTTTTGGGAGCTCTGAGATGAAATGATATAAAAAAAAACAAACAAAAGCAAAAAACACTAATGTAGTAACAACTACCATGTTTTTTTCTGATTAAATGTATTGCAGATAAGGCTACAAAATTTGTGATTTCAAAAAAAAGACAAAGCTTCTGAATACCACATATAGAATCGAATACCAACGTAACAAATGAATACTCAGGTATTCAAATTATTCAGGACAGCCCTAGCATAGCGAACAAGTGGTTCATTTTTGTCCATTCTATCTTACTAGAAAAAAAGGAATATTGTGACACATATTATATTGTGAACATTTTTCCGATTTTCTGTCTAATTTAGTTGTCTCCAGTCCCACTATCATGTGATACCCCTAGCACTGGGTGAGTGATGACTGCTATGTGCTTCCTCCAAGTCACACAAAGCCAAATCCCACATCTTTTTCAGCAACATCATTGGACAACGTAACACGCTTGGAGGAGAGCACTGGCTGCCAATTCTGTTTCATCAGCTAACAGACACCTGCGCCGGCTAGCACTGCATTTTGAGTGACAGAGGGAGCAGGGGGGCCATCCTACCCACCCAGAGAGAGCGAAGCCGCTTGTGTTCTCTTGGACTCTCACCAGGGATGGAGCTCACAATCTCTTGATGATAGGGCCAACACTTAGACAGTTGCGCCACCCAAGAGCTTCATGGGCATTTCTTGAAGCACTTTTGCCATATCGCCCACCAATTCTATTTACACACACCTTCTACAGCAAAACGAGTGCTTCACCTAAAAACCAGAGCAGCTTTCAAGCAGGATGAATTCATTCTACATTGAGTAGTCTTTTTTCCCTCACTGTTTTCTTGTGCCAGCAAGTCTCAATTATGCTAATCTATGACCTGCATGAATACAATTAATTCACATGATTTCTGTGAGATGAATATACAAGAGATGCTCTAAAGCCCGCCCACTGTTCTGCTTCATTGACTCTGTGGCATGAAGACCACACTGTTGAATTGAAAGAGTGAATGGCAGTCTGCCTGACATGATTTTAATATAAGAATGTTTATGCAAAGCCAGTTTTGACAAAATTAAAATTAGTAAATGTAATCCAACAACTGCAGTACAACCACCATGGTGAGCTCATTTTAATGCATGGACACATGAAGCTTATTTAATAGCAATTTGTCCAGGTAGGGGAATATAATCATATAAAGTCCTGTAACAACCCAAGGCAAATTGTTCTGGTTAGCATCATAATTTTCACAATAAGACAAGATCCAGCATGTTGCAATTCTGTATTTGTTGTCTTGTGGACAGAAAATATACACAGGATATCTTCCATAAACACTATAAATACCATGATGGCCATATGACGGCTGTTCCTGGGAATTATTCCCTTTCCTTTGCGGCTCTGTCTTACAAGAACATAATGAATCTCATTTGGTTTGAGGAATTCCTTGACGCAAGGACATTCCCAGGGCAGGAAACAGAGGGAGGATGCTTAGCATGCTCGCTTTGTCATTATTATGCATTTCTGAATTGTGCTGAGGGTTACAGTTTCAAAACCATCCTCTTCTTTCTACAATCACATCCCCCCTTGTTTCGGCTGCATGTCCCTTCTCCTCCTATCTACTTAAATGCATACAAGGGGTGTCAGTTCTGACAGCACTTATCATTTCTAAAGTCCTCTGGTCTTATCCCAAATGCCTGAAGATAATTCTGTTTTTCTGTTTTAAGGCTGCTCTGCTGTGGCCCTCTCTGCTGTGGGTTTCTTTTAGGTCATCATTCCCCTTCAGTTCTCATACTCTACTGATATACACTATATGGACAAAAGTATTGGGACACACCTGTTTTTCAGGGTTTGGGCTAGGCCCCTTACTTCCAGTAAAGGGCAATCTTAATGCTTTAGCATACCAAGACATTTTGGACAAGGCAATCATGCTTCCAACTTTGTGGACACAGTTTGGGGAAGGCCCTTTTCTATTCCAGCATGACTGTGCCCCAGTGCACAAAGCAAAGTCCATCAAGACATGGCTGGATCAGTTCAGTGTAGAAGAACTTGGCTGGCCGCACAGAGCCCTGACCTCAACCTCATCCAACACCTTTGGGATGAACTGGAACAGAGCCAGGCCTTCTCGTCCATTCTGTAGAGCATTTATGAGTCCCTGACCTCATAAATGCTCTACAGACTGAATGGGCACAGATTCCCACAGAAACACTCCAAAATCTTGTGGAAGGGCTTACGAGAAGAGTGGAAGTTGTTATAGCTACAAAGGGGGACCAACTCCATATTAAAATCTGTGTATTTGAATGCAATGTCATTAAAGTCCCTGTTGGTGTAAAGGTCACGCGTTCCAATACTTTTGTCCATATAGTGTAGAAATAAAATATGACGATATAAAGCTTTCTTAAATGTACCCACAAAAATGCTGTCCATAAAGAATGTATATTGCCTTTATTTTATATAATGAACACATGCCAAACTGGTAACTTCTGACAGTTCAAACACGTCCTAAGCACTTACACCAGTCATCAGCTGAACAGGGAATCTTGAATACAAAACACTACAGTGGTTTAAATAACAACAGTGGTGGCTTATTTTTTTTTAATCATGTAAGGTTATACTGGCTCATTTATTGGTTATCTGATTTTTTTGCTCCTTGAAGTCGGTACTGGTGTAGGTGTCAACTTCACATTGGTAGAGCACTCTACTCTACTGAGGTCCTACAGGTCTCAGATTCAGCAGGTCTGTGCAGTCCTTCTAGCAAGTAATGAAGAACATCCGCTAGAGCTATTAGGCACATGACCCTATGCTAATCCCATAAGCCACTGGGCCAGATGTCACTCCTTGGATTACGTTTTCCTTTGCTAGGTCTTTATGCTAAAAATAATTTGGATGTGATCAGTAACTGAAGGATGGCTGCATGTGTGTATTAGAAAGAAGGATTGAGGGGCAGTAAATCTACCAAAACCACGGCTGTTCAGACAGAACATCCCTGGAACTCACAGCAGTTGGCATGCTTGGTAATCTGGTCGTTAAGGCTTGCGACACATTCAGCTTACCCTTGTTTAACAAAACTAACCTCCAAAAATCGACTGTGTCCATTTCACGACTTTTCATCTCCTACAGTTTTTTGACTGGCTGTCTGGGCTCAAAACCCTCAGCCAAGTAGCTCAGTCTAAAAAGGTTGTACCATGTACACAGTGCCTATGAACAGAATCAAACTGGAATTCATGTCTTCTTTTGAATTTGGAAATACACATTTTAGATCAACAGTTGCTCACATACACCAAACAGCCATCACATTAAAACCACCTACCTAATAATGTGTAGGTCTCCCTTGTGCAGCAACTCCACAAGACCCCTGAAGGTGTACTGTGGCATCTGGCACTAAGATGTTAGCAGCAGATCCCTTAAGTTCTGTAAGTTGTGATGTGGGGCTTCCATGGATCAGACTAGTTTGTCCAGGACATCCAACAGATGCTCAACTGGATTAAGATCTAGGGAATTTGAAAGCTCAAAGTCCTCATTGTGTTCTGACACCTTAACTTTTTCAGGAATCTATACTATAGCTCTTTTGTGGGATCGGACCAGATGGCTTTGCTTCCCACGAGCACACCAGCACAAGAACTTATGGTTCATTTAGTGCCTAATATATCCCACCTCTTGACAGGTACCACTGTAATGACATGACCATTGTTATCCACTTCACTTGACAGTGGTTTTAATGTTGTGGCTGACTGGTGTATACTCTGAAAAGGGCAGATAAGTAATTTCAAGTACAAAGGCAGAGGTCAAATTGCAAGAATGTTATCTCTTATCAACATGCATCTCTAACAATGTGCTCGGTCTCGCCTGACTTCGGTCTCTCAACGGTCAACCATTCATAAGTGTTTATAGTTTGGACTAGGACCACCCTCCCTCTGCTGTTCTTGGGTTAATTTTCACTGCTAACATCATACAAAAAGTTCGGATCACAGCTCATTAAATTTACTGGACTTTTTTAAACTCATATAAATCTGTTATGGTCCATTGTTTGACAGTGAGACCTCTGGAATGCAAGCATTTATCATACCTGACAAAAAACACACTGTTTTAAAGGCTCTGCCTCGGAGCACACCAAAGGGCTACTTTCCTGCTCTCCACAGAAAGAATGATGAAATGGTAATGGTCAGTGTTTTGGAGCTGGGCTATTTTTCTGTCAGAGATTAGATAATCAGTTTTTTTGGTGGGCAAGGGATCAAAAATGCTAGATTTGACAGGAGGAAATGGAAAGCGGAGAGGAGAGAGAGCGAGAGAGAGAGAGAGAGAGAGAGAGAGAGAGAGAGAGAGAGAGAGCTTTAGGTGTGCCAGGACTTTATGAGGCCTCGGTATTGAGTATTGGGTCTTGTAACAGCCTGAAGATAACACTTTATAAAAAGAGCAATGGCAAACTACCTGTCATTTAAATCACTCTGGCCTTGGTCTTCCAAAAGCACAACAATCTTCATTATTTTTTAAAGCAGGTACCATTTCTACCACATAAAGGTAACTGCTGTACTTTGAAACTTGTAGAAGGTGCCCCCTTGAGCACATTTTCCAACCTGATGCAACATTGTACAACCAAACATCAAGGCTTTGATTTTGTAACCTATTCATATGCTGATTATACATTAGCAGCACTTGGTTGCAAATATCTATGTTAAACAACAGCCATGAGGCCATGAGACCTAAGAAAAGAGACACGAAAACAAGGACAGAGAGTGAAGTCATGTGTTTGATTGGTCTCCTCTGGTTGATCCAGGAAAGAGGCATTTAGGAAAATCGGTCAGGGAAGAAATCACTGGTTAATGAATTGACCTCGGCTTGTCTAGACAAAGCATTATCCCCCGTGGCTCAAAGGGATGGCCACTGTAGCGTGCCATCCAAAAAGAAGACACTCCAGAAGACGGCTGTGTCTTTCTCTGCCCTCATTACTTCTTTTGGAATGCCTTCACTCATCTGCTCAATCTCTGTGGTCTCATCATAATGAATTCAAAGGTATTCATGTTAGACTCACGTTAGAACCCCTGACAGAGCCATTGCTTGACTGCTCCTTCCAGAACATCCAAGAACACTCCCCTAAAAGAACAGCCCCTTAAAACCCGAGAAGAACCTCAAGAACATTAATTGTAACTCCCTCCACTAATGTGTGTCAATTCAAGGGTTAACTAAATATTTTTCTAGCACCCCTACCACTATTCTGTCTTTGAGTCTTCTTCATAATGTATCTCTTGGCTATACTAGTGTGGGATCATTAAGAGTCGATGTTGAGTCAAAAAATTATCCACACAAGACATGCTTACATCATTTATATCCCTTTAAATGATTCTAACAATCGTTTCCCTAAAGTTCATGTTTAAGAGTTATTGAAGTGTTGCTTTACTGACAGTTGGTAATTAGCTAAAAACATGATGTAGGTGACGGCTCAGCAGATGAAGTCCACATGGCTCAAATATCTGGCCTTCGGAAACCCGACTTGTAGATTCATCTCCAAACTCCCACTTGAGTTTCTGGAAAGACATATGGAAATAAACTAGGGTTGGGCAATATGACCATATGTATCATTATCATGATAAATTACATCGTCATATAAGCTTTTTCTGAGCATATAACAGAAACAGCCAGTACTTAAATAACCTTGACTAACTGCATGTTTCAATAAAATTATACCATAATTAGTACTGGATGATCTGATTTAGTGCGTTCAGTGTGTAAAATGCTGATCCTTTGTACTCATAGTTTTTAATAATATTTTAAAATGTGACACAACTGGTTCTGAGTCCACCTAGCAAATTGCTATTAAAAATGTGACAATATATCATGAAGCACCATGATGTATTGGCTATTGCTCTGTTGAATTGGTGCATATATTCTACAAATATTACATATTTTAGATTTGTGGCTCCAATCTGCAATCCTTGAGCTCCCCAGCCCTGCACATCTTCTCTGCTCTCTAACACCAAGTTCAACCCAGAAAATGCTTATTAATTAGCTGATTAGTTGGATCTGGTGTGTTGGGAGCAAAACTCTAAAATTGTGCAGAGCACAGGGTTGGGAACTGCTGCTCTAGATAGGCTTTAAGATCACTTATTTTACAATTTCATTATTAAGCATTCTGTAAGAATATTTACACAGCAAGTAAAGGTTAGCTAAGTTGTGGAAATGTGCAGTCCCCCTCTAGCAAGACCAACACCTAAGATAGCGGAGTGACGCTTCGCACTTATCACACAATGTGGGCTTCTTCTTATAAGACTGTACTCTTATATATTACTTTATAAGTGCATTTTAACACCTCCCATTCTCCTAATATTTCCCTGTCTAGGTTCTCCTACCTGTATTTACTTTTCTACTCACTGCGTGTTTCAGCCATTCTCTTTAAATTCAATGATCTTTTCTCTACCTTCTACTCCCTAAACCATCTTTTTTCATGCTTTCTTGCACATTTATCGCCTCTTCACCAAGCTGCCCTCCTCACCCTTTTGTTCTTTTCTCTTCTCTCATCTCATCCTCTCCCCTCTTCTGTATCATAGACCCCTCTCACCTCTACCACCCACCCCTCCCCTCCTCTATCCCCTCCTCCTCTCCCCTCCTTTTTTTCATCAAATGAAACACTATAATTCCTGAGAGAGCAGAGGCAACGAAGCTCTGGCTATTGTCTTTGTTCCTAACAGTGTGGATCTCTCACTCATACAGCTTACATGCAGGCCTTTGCACTTAGGAGAGCTTAGAGGGGCACCTATTGCAAATGTGAGGGCAGACAGGGATTATGGAAGGGGGGACAGGAGCAACTGGCCAGTTCTGGTCAGACTGGCTCTTTTCACTGCCAATGCATGCTCAGTTTGAGTGCTGCTCCATGTCCCTGTCCTGCAGGTTAGAACTGACCAATCATATTTCAAGATCACATCCCAGCATATTTTTAGAATCACCCTGCCAGGTTCCTCACGGCATATTGCCTTGAAAACCATATTCTTGCATATTCTTTAATTATTTACCATCCGTAGCTCATTGAAACAAGCAGAGAAATTGTGAAATCTAAACTTCTGCTCCATATATCTTCCAACAAAACTGTGCAGCTCCAAATTTTTAACTTTACGGGAAAAATCATTCATACCATTTAATGTAAGTTTCTGCATTCAAATAATGTACCTCAAAAAAGTACTATCCAGGTAAATGTTGGCCACCCAAGGAACAAACAATGTAAATGTCCCCTCAAACGCACAGCATAGTCCTTAAGGTCCAAGTGTGTATCTTAAATATAATAAATTGTGTATCATATAATGAGATATATAATGAACTACGTTATATATATATATATATATATATATATATATATATATATATATAAGAGATAACCCCTCTGTATATACACACCC
>JBBPCZ010000019.1:10983014-10998591 GCA_037974445.1 Brycinus macrolepidotus | reverse complement strand
GTGTGTGTGTGTGTGTGTGTGTGTGTGTGTGTGTGTGTGTGTCTGTGTGTGTGTGTGTGTGTGTGTGTGTGTGTGTGAGAGTTGTGTCATTGTGGTGCAGGAGAGAGCATGTCTGTTCCTGTGGTCTCTAAGGGCCTAAGGGCCGTTTCATTGTTATCACCATGGAGCAACAATGTCAGAAGAAGAGAATGGGTAAATCCTCTCAGAGAAAGCCTGAGAAAGAAGTGTGGGCATAACTTGGTCAGGAAAATTGCAGCAATTGTAAGTTGGAATCATTTAGAAGGAAAGAATCTTGGATGACCTCTGGTTAGCCTGAAAGCAAACGGAACGACAATTACGCTGAGAACAACACACAATTAACCACACCAGTCGTCTTCACACCTACCTGTGATGTTTAGAGAAGGAAGGGCAGTGCTTCTGTGTTCCCAAGAACAGCATATCATCACCGCAGCACAGAGGTGAGAGCTGGGGCTGTGTCTCTGCAAATGCTACTGAGTAATTACACGTTGTCAGAGAAATCATGAATGGAGAATTTGATCTCATCTGCCAAAAATACAAATCTGTAGACAAGGTGGCACAACAAGACAATGATTCCAAGCATGGAGCCAAAGTAACTCAAGAAGGTTGCATCGTGTGACCTATCGAATCTAATGACTTGAATCTCATTGAAAGTTTATGAAATATTTTGGCATTTTGAGTCCTTGGGGGATTTAATACAGTTTGCTAAGAGGAATAGGCCAAAAATGAACAACAAACTAATTACTTTTTACTGTACACATCTCAACAATGCAATGACTCTGGGCAGCTTTGCAAAAAAAATTAAAAAAAATTCCCCACTGTTTATAGATACATGCTTTTTTGTTGACATTTATAAGTATGAAGTCGAAAGAGATTGTGTGTAAAATGCACTAGAAGTATATTAAATAACAAAAACGAAAGTGTCTGAAGGCTTGTTTCCTCACAGTATCTCTTTCTGTGCAGAATCATTTTAAAAGGGCATTTATAGAACCATTTACAATGGTTCCATCATAGAGAAGAACCCCTTAAACATTCAAATTTTTCTCTGTAAAACTTTGTAAAACTTTATTTTTTTGAAGGAGAACCAGAATTGCATTTGTAAAATGGTTGATAGATATTCTTTTCTGTCATTTTTTGGTGAAATTTAGTGTGTTGGAATAAATGGTTAAAGCAGTGTGGTGGTTTTTATGCGTGTTTGAATGTGCTTGTGCTGTCCTCCTTTGTTTGTGTCAGCCCTGTGTGTGTTGTGGGCTCCTGTAGCTCCAGGTTTTTTGACATGGTGTTGGACTGCAGTCTCTCTGCTCCTGCAGCTGATCAATCAGAACAGCTCTCTGTTCCTTCAGATAAGCACATACTTTCAGCTCACTAATGCAGCATGACCGCCAAGCCTCTTGATCCAGGCGGAGGTCCCGCACCAGCTCCACAGGGGGGGTGCTCTCTGCTCCGGCAGACTGCTCAGGCAAACTTGGGCATGACTGTCCCTGCGCACTGCCTCAAGCTGGAGCCCTCCCAGGCCCACACAGCCCCATCAGCAAACTCAAGAGAGAAGAGCTGGCATGCCTGTGTGCATGTGACTGTAACAGCACACAGCTCTGCTCTCTCTGTGGGGCATGTGCATGTGGTGCATGTGTATGTCTTTGAACTGTGCACTCTTATGTACAGATTTGTGTGTGATAAAACTGAAGTGACTATACATACGATTTTGCATTCCTATGTGTTTCTATGGAGGTTTTTCTGGCTCTACTAAAAGCACTGTCAGGCAGATTAATGCCCAATGAATTAATGTGTTGTCATTGATATCCATTTTTATTAGGCACTTAACAATAGAAAAGTCTAAGATGTGTCACAAATGATGAAGGGAGGCACTAAAAACAGCTCTGAACAATTAAAGCTGTTGCTTTAATATCTGCTGCGATCAATGTGGACAGCTGAGTGCTCCAGGGGCTGTTTGTGCATAGTTGGTTTCTGTGAAACACAACACTAATCACCATATACTGTATTTTGCACCATATTTTCCAGACTTTTGCTAAATATGTGAGTGTGTGTATGTGTGTATGTGTGTGTGTGTGTGTGTGTGTATGTTTGCTCCATGCCTGTGTTGTAGCAGGCAACCTGCCAGGCTCTCACTGTATTATTTATGAGCACACAAACTGCATCAAAGCTGAGGAAACAGGAAGAATAATGCCACATTAGACGTGTTCCCCTTGGGAAGCAAAACGTTCAAAAACCTGTTCCCTCAGACGAAAAACCATCCCATGTAACACTGTGTCCTTACTGACTTTGGGGAAAAAAATATGCTCTGTAGGCACTGAATGTTCCTAAAGTTTAGGGCGAACACTTTTCGGCTGGCATACTTAAAAGATTAGTTCAACCATACATTCTAATGTTGCTAAGTATGGGTGTCAAGCAATAATCAATGATTGTTCAGATGATTCTGTGTTTATTGGTGGATACTAGCTTCTATTCATTATTAGCAACAGTAGTATAGACGATTTAACTGTTTTTTAAAGGAAATATTTTTATAATTGAATTTTCCTCATTTTTTTTAAATAAAAGTTTGGTGTAGTATGGAAACACCAGTGCATATGGTCCATATGTGGAGCAAAAAAGCTGGTTTCCTTGTCAACATTATTAAAAACAGAACAATTGCATACAAACCGGTGACAAATTAAAGGAAAAACCTGAATAAATGATTGCGGACAAGTGCACTGCATGATACTGCAGCATGTATTGAAGAGTGGGCCCATCTGACCTCGATTTTGGATCAAATTTTGAAAGAGAGTTCATTGTTGGATGGCAGGAGAGACAGAGACTGCTCAGCTGGCTAGTGGTTCAGTAGGAACAGTGAACAAAGTGAGCTCTACATTTAGAGCTAAAAGAAAGACATGAGTAAATAGGGTTAGAAATTGTGATCAAATGCGGGAAATCAATAGGTGTGGTGCTTTAGTGAGGAAGAGCAGAAGACCAACTGTTTCTCAGGTGCCTGAGAATGTCAATGCAGGATGTGAGAAGTTTGTGTCAGCAGGAACAGTCCGTCCACAGCTGAGTAAAGAGAGATATTATAGGACTGCAGTGCATAAACTCCTCATTACAAAGACGAATACACATTTGGGAGATCAGTGGTGTAAAAACCACAGACACTGGTCTAGAGAGATGGAAAAAAGTGAGGTAGTCAGATGAATCATCTATCTCCATATTCTGAAGCACATGTGTGGTGCACACCATAAGAATCATAATACTAATAAGAACCATAACACTAATAACCTTTATTCTATGATGAAATATTTCTGTTCTGACGGGAGGGATCTCTTCCAGGATGACAATGTGCCAAAGAACACAAGGGGTAACTGCATCCTCATTCGTTTCGTTTCATCACCAACTGAAGGAATATCTTTTGGAAGAATGATGCTCCATTTCTCCAGTACAGTGCTAGAGACTTGTAGATTATATAACAAGGGGCCCTGAAACTGTCACCTGTCTGTAAATCTATCTCTTCAACAATTTAACCCACCAATTCAAACTGAAGTTTATAAGTAGTGTTTCATTCAGGGATCCTTTTTAAATGAGACATGATACAGGGCAGCAAACCATAATGAAGATGATATACTGTCTTAAAGGCACAGTGAGAGAAACAGCCTGTTTAATTCTAGGAGATAAATAGAGGTTGGAAAATGACCTTGTTAAATGGTGCACAATTGTCAGAGTTCAAAGTAAAATATGAGAAACATGTGGGATAAGGGACCTTTAAAGTCTTCTTACTTATATTCTGAAGCCCTTGAATATGATACTGTTAATCATAAATGTGTGTTGCACTGATGTGTGCCATCTTAACTCCCTTATCAAAATGTTGTACGCATGGTATCTGTGCAGCTATTTCCAAGGGTTCGTCTCACTTGTTCAATTCAAAATCGCTTATTCACAAATACACTGGGGGCATTTACTCATAGTGAAACCACTAGAGAATGCCAATGCTTGTGTCCTTGTTAAACCCTCTCCGAGCTCACAACGTGTGTGTGTGTGTGTGTGTGTGTGTGTGTGTGTAGTAACAGAGTAACAGTGGAGCTGTGGATCTCAGGGTATGAAAGGCTTCAGATGCTGCTCTTATTATTCTACCGTCTGACACCAGTACAATGTCCTGGCTTTGCTCTGGCCTCTATCCTGACTTCAGCCATGACACTGGCTCTCTGTGCGCCATTTCTTTTTCCCGTGTCTGTCTTTCTCTAACAATTTCTGTGTTTTTATCTTTTGCCTCTTTGCTTCATCTTTTCCTCCTCTGCTATCTTCAGAGCTTTCTTTTTCATTCAGTGCTGCTCTTTACCTGCCAATTACACCTCACCACTTTCTTTCTTTCTTTCTTTCTTTCTTTCTTTCTTTCTGTCTGTCTGTCTGTCTGTCTGTCTGTTTGTCTGTCTGTCTGTCTGTCTGTCTGTCTGTCTATCTGCCTGCCTGCCTGCCTGCCTGCCTGCCTTCATTCTCTCCGTCTTGTTCTTTCTTTCTTTTTTTGTTTCTTTCTTTCTTTGTCTGTCTATCTTTCTTTCTCTCTCTCTCTCTCTTTATTTGTTTCTTTTATTCTTTCTTTCTTTCTTTCTTTCTTTCTTTCTTTCTCACACTCTCTCTCTGTGGTACCACAGGTCTAATGAGAACACTGGCTGACCCGTCTCTTTTCTGTTCCCACTAAAAACACAGTGACTCATAGTCAGTCAGAAGTGCCACTCTTAGTCTCTCTCTCTCTCTCTCCCTCATGCTCTTGGTCTCTCGCTCTCTTGCTCTCTTGCTCTCTCGCTTTCATGCTTGCTCACTTTTTTTGCTCTAAATCACACACAGCCATTGCTTATTGAGTCAGTGCAGTCAAAAGTGCAGAGCCCTCTCTCACTACATGGTAATCACATCAGAACAGTAGAGCAAAGCTCAGGCTGATCATGAGTGTGTGAAGGAGTTTGAGCCTCAGGTGTGTTCTGTCACTGCAAACTAGACGCCTGTTCGCTCATACAAACTTGGTCCTTCATAGAACTATGGATGTTAAACTTGTTAGGAATAATTCTTATCGAAGTGGATTGTTTGAAATAACTAAAAATTCATAAACCCGTAGTTGTATAATAAAATATGTTCTGTCTTTCTACCAAGGCATACAAAATTCTTAGAACCTACAGAATCAATCAGCGATCTAGAAGCACAGTGCCGTTTTACTCCCAGAGTTGCCACATTCCTCTGACACTGAACACAGCTGCGCTTTCTCTAGACCACCTGCTGCTCGAGGCTATGTCGTAGTTCAGACAATTATGTGGCACAGTGTGCCGTCGTTAGATACCTACTAACTTTCCACATTCCCCAAGGAGAATTTTAATGGAGCCTCAGCATAGATGGAGTAAGCATTTTCCAATATTCCAAAAACAGTGCCAAACCCAGGGCAACTTTGACCCTGTTTTTGCTGACAGACCCTCATGTCTGCAACTCACGCCCCCTTTCATTCCCCCTCTTCTGTCTGCAGTCTGAGTGTCTGGTTACAGACAGCTCTATCAGGATTCCTCCATTGCCTTGAAAGCAATTACAAGCTGAATGACTGAGGCTGTCTGTCACTGGCATGTTTGGCAGTGTTTGGCACCTGATGGTGAATATATCTGCGCTGTTGAGAAAAATGAGTCTGAATCCAAACATGGGCAGCTTGAACCAGTGATTCATCGTCATTCGTTTGCAGGGCAGTCTGTTACGACACCTTGTGCTACAGAGTAATTAAGGAGGTGTCATAAAATGAGTTAGTGTTTTAGAATTTCTACAGTAGAGATAAAAATCTGACAATTAATATGATAATGAACTCCTGCAGAGTTAGAGATTGGGGAAAAGACTATATATGTGTGTATATATATACTTCTGCAACATCAAAACTTCACATCAGACTTCTTTAAGACATACATCTGTTGTTAACGGGTTTAAGTACACTGAATGTCCATTAGTCAGTTTAGCCTTGAGTAGTACCCATTGCTGACACAGGCATTCGTTTGCCCACACACAGCTTGTCTGTTCTCCATAGCAAAGCATGAGCTGCTGTGGATCACCCGCAAATGAGCCTAAGGTCACCATGCCCAATGCCAAGCACTGGTTAGAGGAGTATACCCCTTAGCATTGGTCTGTGGAGCAGTGGAAAATCATGCTCTTGGAGTGATGGAGCTCCATCCAGTACTTTTGGAATGAGCTGAAGTGGAGGTTGTGGTCCAGACTTAATAACTTGACAACAGTACCTGACCTCACTTATGCTTTTGTGGCTGAATGCAACCAAATCGTCACAGCAATGTTCCAATAGTTGGTGTAAAGCCTTTCTAGAAAGTAGAGATTGCAGCTGCAGTAAAAAGGGAACAAACTCTTTATTAATACCCTTGACTTGAGAAGAAACACTAGACCATAATAGTGTACACTGAGAAGAGGTGAGCGAGTGGAAATCCAAGGATCCTTAAATACTCTTCCGCTGTAGCTGAAGTTAACTTGACTGATTGTTTAATGAAGGCCCATTTGGAATTTCTCAGGTTGGAGCAAACAACATGCTAGTTGACCCGTCGTCTCTTCCAACTACAAAGTGTTGCTCTAAAAATGTTGGTTTTCAAGGACTGGTGTGTCAGCAGAAGCAGCGCTCATGCATAATGCAGCCTTCCCCTTTCAGACATGAAGGAAGCGCACCATTCCCCTGCACTCACAGGCCCTTCATGTGTCATAATGATGCCGGGCTGTTTGTGTGAGGTGCTGCTTAAACAGGAAATCCATGCCATTAAAGCCTTTAATATCAGCTGGAACATCGCTACATCTATATCATTTGGATAATAGGCTTGTTTTTTTCTCTCTCTCTTCTCTGCAGTTATTTGATCTGATCAGCTTCTTTCTTTTTCTTTTTATTGGCTTCTTGTCTTCAGTCACCTCTGGTGTCGCTTAATCCCTGACTCTCTCATTTTCTCTCTCCTTATTACTCTTTTCTCTCTCTCTCTCTCTCTCTCTCTCTCTCTCTCTCTCTCTCCCCTCTCTCTCTCTCTCTTTGTCTTTCTCTCTTTCTTCTCTCGCTGCTCCTTCTCTCTCTCTCACTCTCTCTTTCTATATTTTACCTTGTCTCTCACACTCTATATTTGACCTCTCTCTCTGCTCTCTCTTTCTCTCTCGCCCAGTCTCTGTCTGTCTCCTCTGTCTTTTCTCTCCCCAACTCTCTCTTTCTATGTAACACCTTTCTCCCTCTCATTTGTTCTGTCTTGTTACTCACTTCCACATCTTCCTTATATACAGCACAGGACACACAGGACACACAAACACAACTGCTTAATCACGCACATGCTCATCATTTTCTCTCTCTCTCTCTCTCTCTCTCTCTCTCTCTCTCTCTCTCTCTCTCTCTCTCTCTCTCTCTCTCTCTCTCTCGCAGGTATTCAATCTACCCGTACTCCGTTCTGCAACAATGTGGGATCAGACACCCCAGACCAGCCCCATTCTTCGGAAACATGATGCTCTTTCGACACGTAAGACTGCTTCAGATACATTCAGCATCTTCATCATATCTACTCCAGTTTCTCTGCTGCTGCACACTGGAGCAGAGGCATGAGACATTATTACAAAATGTCATTTATTCCGTTTATTGTATATTTATATTCATGCTCAACATACTGACACACATGCACAAACATACACACACCACACACAGGCTCGCCACACACCCATAGGCTAAAAAAAAGCCTGCTTCTCAGATCTACAGTAACTGCACTTCATTAAATTTGTTCATTAAAGATAGCTCAGAAGTAATGACTTCTAATACCATGTGATTTCCAAATAGATTACTCTTCACTTAATTGCTTTACTGCCTGGATAAATTATGTTAAAGGCAGAAGACGAGTGGGTGGGTTTAATATTGCTGAAATCTTACTTCAGCTTTGTGGTGTCCTGCATGTTTTTTTTTTTTTTTTTTCTCCAGGACTGTTTGTATCATAAAGAGGCAGCTTTGATAAGTGAGGACCTAAATGTGTTACAGCCACCACATCACATGCAGCTTTGTTGATGATCATCCCTGCCGTTTATTTTTCACACTGATGCATGATGTCAAATGAAGATGAGAGAAGAGACTAAGCAAGGCTTTAGTGTTGCGTGCTTCTAACAAGCACAACATTTACGAAGTTCAGCCCTGCAGTATGACATGCATAATGACACCTGTAATGGGTTTTTAACCGAGCTTACAGTTGTTTACCATGTTAGCACTATTATTGGCCCTTTGGAGTACAGAGTAAATGCTATTTTATATACTTGATATGCATTGTCAGTTAAATATGATTATGTAATTATTGATTATTATTATAGTAATTATTATTAATTATGCATTGAATTACCTTTACATCTGGTCTACATTGGGCAGCTACATGTTCGAGCCTCTTCCAACTTTGTCTCCGTTTCTTTTTCCCTTTTGTCCGATTATGGTTAAACATCTCCTCTTTTGCTTGCATAGAGTTTAAAATCGATGCTACTGACATCATGAGATCTGAAGTGAGAAATAATCTCAAATTACAACATACTTTTGTTACTGTTGGCAATTAACTTTGATTTCTGAGAGCTGAGACTCGCCCACAGTAAACTATCATTTGCTACTATCATTAGCTAATCTTGTGTTAGGTTTAGGGGAGTTGAAGATTCTGCTGCCGCTGTGTAGCCCGGGCCCTGATTACATTCACAGATCGATATATTCCTGTCAGGCAGCCATGGTGGAATGAACGGCTTGTCGTTTATGGCCCTCATGTCTTTGTATCTTTCTGTTGCTCTGTTATGACAGGATTGCCTCATCGCGCTCTGTTTTTTCTCCTCTTTCTTCCTTACATCTGCCTGTCAGTTCAGAGAAGAGAAGAGCTTCATTGGGATGGTCATTCAGATATATCTGTCTGTCTGCTTATTTATTTTTGGTGTGGTCCTTCTGATAGACCGACTGTCTATCTTTATACTTGTCTATCTCTGTATCTATGTAGTTGCATCTCTGTCTGTGTGTAATCTGTATAATCTCTCTGTCTGTTTGTATTTCTGCTTGTCTGTCTGTATTTCTGCTTGTCTGTCTGTCTGTCTGTCTATCTATCTATCTATTTGTCTGTCTGTCTGTCTGTCTGTATCTGTGTAGCTATCTGTCTGTGTAGCTATCTAGCTGTCTGTCTGTCTGTCTGTCTGTCTGTCTGTCTATTTATGTGTCTGTGCATCTGTCCATCCCTCTTTTCTTCCTGTCACTTTCAGTTTTCTTTCTTGTTTTCTTCTTTTATCTTTTTTGAAGTTGTTCAGGCATGAAATTAATGTACATGTAGCTGTGTCTTGCACAATTGCTGTGCATCTATGTATCACTTCCCAGGTGAATTGAAGGATATGGGCTCCAGGTTCCTCTAAATGCGTGTGTGTGTGTACGTGTGTGTGTGTGTTTCCACACGTCAGCGGACTTCAACTCATGAACAGTCTCTGGGGTCTTGCTTTTGCAGAAATCTCTGACCCAATTCCAGAGGCCATCCTCCAGACCAAGTCTTGTATGTGTGTGAAGAGACTGAGTGAAGAAACAAATGTGTGCGTGCATGTGTGCATGTGTGCATGTGTGCGCGTGTGTACTAACCTGCCCTGAGCATAAGGTGACAGCGTTTTAGAATCAGGAACAGGCAGGTAAATCAGTGTGTCAGAGAGAGAGAGATAGAGAAGCATATTCTGAAAACGAAGCTGATAAAAGTAGTTCAGAAAAAGGAAGAAAAGATTGGAATGAGGATGTTTATTTGGTGTTACCGTAGTGGTCAATAGGCTTGAAGGTTGATTTTTATTCATCGTTGTGCAAGAAACAACACTGCCTGTTTGCTGCAGAGAAGTGCATTGTGGTCCTGGACGGAGATTGAGTGAGAAATAATGCTGTTTAATGTGATGGTTTTGACAGTATCACACTATGTATACAGCCAAGTTTTCCTTACGTTTTGGTATATTTAAAAAGAGACGAGGCAGACTCACAAGTATTGGTTGTGTAGAGCATGATCAGATTGTGCCCAGCAGTAAGTTAATTTAATGTTAAAAATAGTCCCGCTTTACATGTTGTTTGCTAAACTGCCGGACACGACAGGGGAAAAATAAATAAATAAATAAAATAATAATAATAAAATAGTCTCGGTTGTAGATGTTAACACATTTACGTTTGTAGATGTAAATGTACTTTCACTCAGGTATGTTTTTGTCACCAAATTTCCTCTTTTAATAAGGACTTTGACACAGTTAAGTACAGCTTCTCTGAGCTTCTTGCGTGTTTGACCTAGAAGAATATTGGCTGATAAGCTAATACTTTTTTTTTTTTTTTTTAACACATTTAAAAAGCTCTCACCTAAAACCACTCACTGGAAAGGTTTTTAGGGAACCAAAAGTTGTTGTTCTATGACACTACTCCTGGAAACTCTTTTTAGCATGTGGATCTCTATGGACAGGCTTTTTTCTGCAAAAAAACAAAAAAAACAAGTATAAGGTGTCCCAAACCACACACTTTTATACTATTACTGAATACACTTCTACTACTTAATGTGATAGGATGCAGTTTGAGATGCAGCCCAAATCTCTTTTCAAACCAACCAGTCACATAATCATGTGGGAATGTGAGTTTTTTTCAATCGTCCAGTCATAGTGTAGATGGTTTTCCCCCAATTTTCTAGTCAGATTTTAATAAGAGTTAGTTATTTCACCTCTTTTATGTGTAATCAGACATGTGTTTAAATCTTAGCTGTTTCACTAGTTTGTGTGCGGCCCAGTTTGGGGAGGTTAGACTGTGTCCACACTAAGCCGTTGAAGTAAAAGCACTGTGTGGAGGGTCTCACACAAAGCTGCTACCACGGCGTGCTTCACCCTGGGCTTTTCTGAACATTTTAAAGCCTTCCACTCTAACAAAAGAAAACAAAACACTGGCGGCAGCACCTTTCTGGTGACCCATTGGCCTAAAAGTAAAACATGCTCTTGCAGCTGAGGATGAATGCTTAGTGTGACCACAGCCACATTTAGTCAAAACTGGTGATAGTAGAAACAAGCTAGACTTGCACCAGAATATGAGAGGAAGTGCATTTTCACAAATAACATCATACCTCTGATTCAGTCAACTAGTGCCCTAGAATGTCATGGCCATTATTCATAATGAGTCGCAAATTTGTTTTGTTGCTTTCAACCAAGATAAAGAAAAAATGAGAGCAGAAAAGTAATGGATATTGTATTAAATGTTCTTTAATGTTCTGCTAAAGAAGCAGAGCATTTTGCATTATGGATAGAGGGTTGAAACTACTGCTCAGGTTTTTCAGTTTTTTATCATATTTACCTGAGTGTGGTTTTGTTCAGTCAGTCTGTAAAGCAAATCTCAGTCCATCTTGTTGGTGTGTTTGTATTCTGTCTGTTTCTGGTGAACTCCAGGTTGTTTAAGGTTAAGTTAGTTGTTCACAGCTGTCCACAAAAAAAAGCTGCTTTTCCATGACAGCTTCAGAATTTGACACAGACTTGCTGTCACACTCTTCTCCAGAATCTGAACACACGCTGCAGTCTGAAATATAAAAAGTTACGGTTAGCTGCAGCGTAAAGCGAGTCATCAGTTAGAAACCACTGCTCAACGCAATGATACACTTATTGTAGAAAAAAGTGTTTGTGCGGCTGGGTAATATAAATCAAAAAGCGTCAGCTAAAATGACTGACTGTGAGGAGAAGTAAAAGAAATAAAAGAGAAATAAACACAAAGACTGCTGGATTGAAGAAAAAAAAACGACAAGAGGATGAAATGAGAAAATGAGACATGCTGAGAATGCTGTTGAGTACCCATTCTCTCGTTACCATCGCTCTGTCTGTCTTTATCTGTCTGAATCTGTTTCTTTCTCTGTCGTCACCTCTCTCTCTTTCCCCTTTTCTTTCTCTCTCTGTCCCTCTCTCTCTCTCTCTCTCTCTGTCCCTTTCTCTCTCTCTCTCTCTCTCTCTCTCTCTCGCTCTCCCTCTCTCTCTCTTTCTCTCTCTCTTTGTCTCTCTTACCCCCACCCAACTCACAACAGTACATTAGCAAGATGCGCTCCATTACGAAACACAGCACTCATGGAGGTGATATTAGGTCCATTTAGAGCTCCAGACATCCTCCCTAAAGTCTCACAAACTGACACGCTCGCACACGTACAGACCCCGCTCTCTCTCCCACTCTTGCTGCCTTGCTCTGTCTTGTTGCCCCGTCTTGCATTTTTAATGAAGGTCCGTGCACAGTAGCTGTCACAGTATTCACACTGTGCCACAGTTCTTACGCCAGACACGTAAGAAACCATTAGGAAGATGAACAATTTAAGTAATCCTTTTTGAACATCAAGGATGAACAGTGCACTAGCAAAACAAATGAAAGTGGCTAATCTTCTTTTTAAAAGAATTCCAATAGGACAAACTTTAGAATGCAGCCTGTCTGCTTCAGTCAGGCCTGCTTTATTGATCTTCCCCATCTGTGATGAATCCTCAATTAGGCCTGTGGCAGACTGCAGGGAGCGACCAATTCATTCAGTTTAGCCATGCTGCACTGGGCTATGGCTAGCTCAAGAACAAGCACTACAGATACAGTAAAGGGTCCTTATCCTGCATTTTCTTGTATACCGCTTGTATATCTTGTATTTCCCTCCCCTGAGGTGCTCCTCCTATAGCGGTGTGGATTTATGTATTCCAACCTCTCTTTATCATTTGGAGCAGATTGTTTTTGTTACTGTGCCTTTAAGACTGATATATGAAGGCATTTTGTGGGTTGGATATACATATACTACACATCACTGCTATATTATAATTATGATTAATATCTAATGATTAATAATTTTATTATTAATACCAATTTAATTACAGGAAGGAACATGTTTTCTCCACTATACGTTAGCTACATCAGCTTTTCAAACCTCTAATGCTTTACAAATAGATATACAACAGCATAGAATAAAACTATTCATATGTAAATGACGTCTGTTCGGATTGACTGCCCTATATTGAGGCTTGTTCAAAAAGCAATCCGGACTCAAAGAGACTCCTTATAACTGCAACGTGAATGGGCGGGTATAAACTGCTGTAGACTGTCAGACACAAGTACAGTGAATTCAGAACAGACTGTGTAGCCAGAGGCTGATTGGTACATTTTGAAACCTTAAATACTCTTTAAAAAATCTGAGGAAAATTTGTATTTCTACTGTGTAACTTATTTAAATTTTGAGTTTAATGTTATAATCAATATTTTAGTGTTTTAGTTTCATTAATCATTTGAATGTTTTTACCTTATGCAGACATTTTACTTGATTTTGCAGACACTATAGTGGTCCAACGGTACCTTTTTCAATTTATCAGTAACTAATATGTCAGCCTTTCATAGATCATGCATCCCTAATTCTCACATGTACAGCACACACCCAGAGAGATACACATGCACACAAATGCACACATCCGCTCTTCTTCCAAATGACGGAACAGTAATAAAAGGCTTGGGGAGAGGAGATCAGGACAAAAGGGCACACCCCACTGCTTAATACTCACTGAGGAATGGACACACACACACACATCACTGCCTAATGCCCACCGGGGAGACTGTAGGAATGGCATTGGCCAGCATCTCCGGGTAGAAAAGGGGAGGGCAGAGGGCACGGTGCCAGCCCTGTCCGCTCCTTCATTAGCTCTGAGATGGCAGAGTCAAAGACAGCCATGCATACAGAATCAGCTGTGTGTGTGTGTGTGTGTGTGTGTGTGTGTGTGTGTGTGTGTGTGTGTGTGTGTGGGCACATTTGTGTGAGATGAGTTTATTTTCGTTTCTGGGTTGCCGATGTTAAAGTACTTATGCCCTCTTGACCTGTGTGTTCTTGCAAGGAATTCAAACATTGACTATAATCTCCAAAGCTGTGAATACACACCTTTCATTCTTTCGGAGTAAAAAATGCTAGAGATGTCTCATTACCTCGCTCTCAGCAGAGATTGCTCAAAAAATTCCTCCTCAGAAATTGAGTTTGTCTTACAGAGTCCAGTGTCTGCTCTGCCCTGACCCCTAGTGGTTGATGGAGGCTTTACCTGACCGCTCTCCCCATTCTGTCAACGGCTTTATCCGCAATCCTCTGCATCAGACTGCATCAGCTAACACCTGTCACCTCTTTTAAACCCACTTTCCACTGGCAGCGCTCTCAATGTGGGCTTGCAGATGCTTCCATGTGCAGTGTGGCCCATTATTGTTTTACCCCTGAAATAGTGTGTAAATTGAAATTAAAGCAACTTATGAAGTTCTATTCACAGATTTTTTTTTTAAGTGTCTTTAGACAGTTTAACATTTTATTTTATTTTTTATCACAGTACACTGAGCAGATTACTCCGAGTTGTAGATGACAGTCTAGACTCTGAGGAAATCTAAAATATTAAAGAGCATACATTGACCTTGGTGTAGAGAGGTGAACAATGTCATATGACCGCAGGCGATTGATAAAAGAAGATTACACAGCAAGACAACACAAGAGTAATTAATGGCGCCGCACATGAATGTTTGTGAATATGCTAATCTTTGACAAAGTGCCCACCCACAGAGAACAAAAGAAATTACTGCTCATCAAATCACTCTGCTTCTCTATATCTGTCTCTCACTGTCTCTCTCTATATCTGTCTTTCTCTTTCTTTCTTTCTCTCTTTCTCTCTCCCTCCCTCCCTCCCTCTCTCCCTCTCTCTCTCTCTCTCTCTCTCTCTCCCTCTCTCTCTCTCTCTCGCTCTCTCTCTCTCTCTCTCTCTCTCCCTCCCTCTCTCTCTCTCTCTCTTTCCCTCTCTCTCTCTCTCTCTCCCTCCCTCCCTCTCTCCCTCCCTCCCTCTCTCTCTCCCTCCCTCCCTCTCTCCCTCCCTCCCTCTCTCTCTCTCTCTTTCTCTCATACTCAATCTCTGTGCCTCTCCCCTCCCTTTCTGTCTCCTTTTATTACCTTTTCTTTCTGTGCAACATGCAATCAGTGGTATTCTGCAGTAATAATTTTCATCTGTAACCTCGGCAGACTGTGCAGATCTGGAAAGGTGTGATAGGATCTTGTACTACACATTATGTTATTGTAGCGCCTGGCAGTTAGTTAAGCCCAGCCAGGAGGTGAAGACATTGGTTTTTAATACTGCAGACAAAGGAAGCAGAAAAAAAAGCATGACTTTGATTCCCTCTATGTAGTTTCATGATCAAATGAAAGTGCTGTTACGCTGTTTAACTACAACACTGCTGTTTAATTAGAAGGCATGATGAGAATGCAGGATGTGGTTAAGGACCCAGAAACACTTGTCGTCTTGGTTATCCATATAACCTGTGTGTATTGTGTATGTGCGCCTGTGTGTCTGTGTCCATGTATATATTAGAAGCGGTACAATACTCTCTGCTCACAAATCAATTTGATTTATGATTCTGGGTTCACAATTCTATAATCTCACAATATTTTGAATAAAACCTGAATGAAGAAAAATGAAGATGAGCTTACTAATGATGCTACAGCTGGGAGGCATGGAGGTGTGTGTGTGTGTGTGTGTGTGTGTGTGTGTGTGTGTGTGTGTGTGTGTGTGTGTGTGTGTGTGTGTG
>JBBPCZ010000019.1:10969487-10981020 GCA_037974445.1 Brycinus macrolepidotus | reverse complement strand
TGTGTGTGGGTGTGTGTTTCTGTGTCTGTGTGTGTGTCTGTGTCTTTGTCTGTGTCTGTGTCTGTGTCTGTGTGTGTGTGTGTGTGTGTGAGAGAGAGCCTGAACGTGCTGGACCCGGTTGTTAACTGATGCTGTAGACTTTGGTCAAACAATGAAAGTGTGTTAGATGGCAAAATTAATAGAATATCCATTCCTGCATTCTCCGCAGTGTCAAATCTCTGCATTGTCGTAGTGATTTGTGCATTCTTTTCATTCCTCCTTCATAATTTGGAAACTACAGCTGACCTTTGCAGTGACAAATCGACTAGTAGAAATGCTTAAAACCAATTTTCTATACATTAACTAACATTGAAAATGTAAAGAAAATTAAGTTAGAAAATTCTGCGGTGGGCTGGCGCCCCACCCAGTGTGATTCCCTGCCTCGCGCCTGCAGACCCCGGGATAGGCTCTGGCTACCCACGACCAGAAAATTCAAAGATTTTTTCCTTCCCTGTAAAGTTTTAGATATTTCTACTATAGAAATTACTATAAAATACATTATAGTAACATACAATAACCCTACTCTTCATCTCAGAAGGAAATATTAAATAATACTTCATAAAAATGTTTGTTTCTCCTGACATTGTGGGTTAGCCAGCTTTTTTCTGGGGAAGTATTAAAACATACACACACAGACACACGCAGTGAACTTAGCTTTGTTTTCAAGGACTGTTCTCTAAGAGTTATTAAGCTGTCAGTCATCTGTCACACTCACGCATAAGAAACAGCAAACCTGGGCAGCAGCAGCTTTAGAGTTACAAACACAGCGGGCCCAGCCTCAAACCGATACATAGTCTCAGGCCTGTCCTCTGTGTGTGTACTGTAATTGTGTTCTCCCACTTGCTTGCAGGGTTTCGTTGATGTCTACAAAGACCTGATCAGCTGCTATGGCAGAGTGTGTGGGTAAGTCAAGCCAGGGTATAATGGACACTTTACTGTTTTCATAACATGAATAATATTAGAAATGTTTTTTGGCCCTTTTTATGTGTGTCTGTTATGCCAGTCGCTGAACATTTTTGAAGAAATGTATCCTTCTCATCATTTTAGCTGTACGCTTGTGAGAATGCAGCTCCAATTAGACGCCCGCAGGAATTCTTACTGGTGTAGGAAATATCAGATTGAAAGCTTTATCTGCTCAAATTTTGAGGTAATTTGGTTCCCTCAAATAATGCCCAGCCATTTCAGAGAGTACATGTCAAGCCTACATGTTTAATTCAGCCATCTGTGCCTTTTTTGGTCTATTTAAACAACTTTATTCTAATGACTTCTCTAACTCCTTCTAAAGCTTTTAAGCTAGAACAACCAAACCTAGCTTCAGGCATGTGGCCCATTTTCTCCAAACTGCTCTCCCTCTTCCAATTTTAAAGCCACGGCACCAAACTTTTATATGGGGCTTGAGGCTATTGGCCCAGAATATGGCACTGCTCTCCATATGGATGGCCTCACTCTCTTCTCTTCCATCTCTTTCATCCCTTCTTTTTCAAGGCCTTCATCAAATTTTAAAGGCTCTTTCCTTCTGTTTTTCTGTTATTTCTTGGGTTCGTTCACTCAGGTTTGGTAAATTGGCTTTTAACCATTATTCTAGCTTTTACGCTGCAATGTTCCTGCCGGTTATACATACGCCTGTCAGCACACAGTGTTCTTTTTTTTTTACGCACACTAACAGGCCTCCTGTGTACCCTCCTGGACTTTTTCATAATCAGGCAACGATAGCTGCTCACAGAGCTTCTAGTGTGTTTTGATTTAGCTCGGCCGCTGTGCGATGGGCAGCGAGATTAGCTTGTGTTTGATACCACTGCCTACTGCCCAGAGATCAAAGGAAGGAGGGAGGCACCAGGCTCGCCGTGTTCCATCCGAGCCGAGCGGAGGAACTGAGAGAGAAGATTGGAGAGGGGAGGGTGGCTGGATTTAGTGCTCGGACCGGAAAGGGGCGGCGGGGGGTTGGGCGGGGGTACTAAGTTGGAAATGTGTGGATATATGTCAAAAGACATTACTCCAGCTTTCAATTAGAGTAATCCAACAGCCCGAGACTGCTCCCCAAAAAAGCCTTTGAAATATATATCACTGTACTGCTCTCTGAATTATGCCCTTGTCAGCTTCCAGTACATGATTATCAGTCATCAAAAGCGCAGAGAAGTTTCACAGAACTTTCAGCACTTCTAGAGCCACTCGGCTTGCGCTGACCATGCTGACCAGAGAGCAGGGACAGTTTTTTTTCTCATTCATGGTTTAAAGGTGTATTGTTTTAACTAACTTAAACGGAACTAGTTTAACAAATGCTATTTGTTGGAAACATCTCAAAATGTCCGGCTGCAGACCAGAAGCCCTAAGCATTCTTCAAGAGGCTTCCTTCACAGTGTGAAGAGTGGCATTGCCACAGATTGCAGGGCTTCTGGGATCACTGCCATGGCATCTTGGCCATTGGGCATCTGCGTACCCGAGGGATTCAGAATCTCTAGAGATCACGTTTTAAGGCTACTAGCAGACCATTAGAACAGGTGCACCCATAGACAAACTGCATTCGACATTAGCCTAATAAGGCCTGTGGGGTGTACAATTTCATAAAATGAAAGCTGGAATCACTAGTAGTATAAACCATAGCCTCCCCATTATGGAGAAGCTTCTGAAGATTGTGTGGTGTATTTCATCATTTTAGTTTTTACCTGTAAGGTTTTTGTATCCAATTATCACTGCTTAATAAAGATGTCCAATTATCTGCTCTTTCCTGCAAAACTCATTCTCATTAAAAAAAAGTTAATAAGCACAAGTTTCCATACATGGAGATGAGAATATCACAGAACCCACACACACGTGCACTCATACCCACACATAGTAATTATTGATAAGAATTACCCACAGCTCAGTATGGAGTCATGAACAGCAATTCAGAACTTGCTCATAATCTCAGCAAGTCACCTTTAGGAGCTGACTTTGACACGAACATGAAGCAAGTGTGTATCCTGGGAGAGAGATGGTGTGGATCAACTGGACAGAGAGAGATGGTGGGTCTCTAAGGGGCTTAAAGTGTTGGACTCACACAACCTCTCCCAGATAAAGCTGTAGATGATGTGTGTGTGCACATGAGAGAGATAGTGGCTATGTGTAAATAAATCGTATTATTCCCTTGTCTGTTAATATTGACTAAAAAAGAATTGCTGTTTCTTATTACTTTATCCACTGTGTGTGTGCTTGTGTACACATGTGTTTGTGCGTGTGTGTGCTTTTCACAGTTATTATCTAGGCAGACGGCCAGTAGTAGTGGTAGCTGACCCAGACATGCTCAGGCAGATTATGGTGAAGGAGTTCCATAGGTTCCCCAATAGAATGGTGAGTATTATTTACATTCTCACACATAAACTTAGACCCAAACTCACACACAATGTCAGGCAAATGTCCCAATACTTACGTGCTGGAAGAACACTGTGTCCACTCACTGTCCACTTTATTAGATCTAACCTGTTGCTCCACAATGCAGATATGATAAGTTATTGATCATAATTTATCTGATGCTGCACAGTTTGTCTTGGCCAACATTTTGTCTTTTGTCTGTGACCAATTTCTGGCCACAGGACACTGTTAGCTGGATATTTTTGGTTGGTGGACTATTCACTCACAAGCACTGACATGCCACTATTATTCCAGTGTCATTGCTGTGCTGAGAATGTCCCACCACCCAAATAATTCCTGCTCACTGCTGGTACTGTTGAGGGCCTGAATGTTGATAAATGGGGTAAAGGGGGCAAACAAATGATGCAGAAACAGATATGGTAGGTAAAGATTATGTAACAGATGATGAGTATAGATACAGTGATTCATCTTGTAAGACATTTAAAGGTTTGGAGTCATATTATTATTGTTATTCATAAATGATATACACAGTGTAGATTTAAGTGTTATACACAACACATCAAACTGTAAATTATACACACACACACACACACACACACACACACACACACGTATTCAGAACATCAGTACATTACATCTCAGAGATTCTTGAAAAGTATAGTCACCAACAGATATGTTATAAGCATGTATTATTAAAAAGATATATAGTAATCCCTATTCTGCATATATAGGAGGGAGAACCAAAAATGGTGTGTGTGTGTGTGTGTGTGTGTGTGTGTGTGTGTGTATGTACTGTGAGAGGCTTCAGCATAGCCAAAGTTGAAGCACTGCATGGCTTCTGGCCTTTCAACTCCATCAGGCCACTGAGGTCACTGCTAATGATCACATGACTTATTTATCAAAGCACAGGGGCAGGTCTCCAGCTAGCCTTGGTCTGTGAGCAGAGCCTGCTGGGTAATGCCAAAGGGGAATGATGACAGCAGGACCAAATCAATACTGAGACCGTCTGCAGCCCTGCATCTAGTGTATGCTTTTCCATGTTTAAAAACCCAGTAGTTTATAAATACTGTATCTCAGCCAGTGACCCGTACTCTGTTATGCTGGATGACTTTGGTCAGCATGGTGAAAATGGCTGTGTGTGTGTGTGTGTGTATGTGTGTGTAAGTTTTACTGAGCAGCTCACAATACGCACACCATCTGTGACAGACAGCGGGAGAAAACTCATAAAGTGGATCACCATGGCAGCCCAGAAACAAACACAGAGTGCTGGCTTCTGTGCACACAGATAAATACTGTACATTTACGTCTTTGGATACACACACTTACATACACAAACACACACACACACATACACTTCTAATCTAATCAATAGAGCTGAACCAGCACTCTGCTCCAGTAGTCTGGTTTTAGTTGTCTTTACTAGACCTCCTGTCTCATTCTCACACAGCAGACCTGGGCAGCACAGACTAACAGATGGACAATTGCTTTAATTAACCATATTAAGTCAGACAGAGCTATTGGTGCGAGAGAAGTAAAGTTCCTTCTTAAAAAAGAACAAGCTTCAGAGAGAGCCCCTGTGGTGCAGTCCCTTTGTTAAAGGGATTCTGTAATGGATTATAGAGGTCATGTTAAAGATGGCTGTGTCTAGCTTATTTGGCCTTGCTTTCGGCTCACTTCATCTTCATCACATATGCCTTTCAAAGGCATGAGGACACACCTTTCCATGGTGCAGTACAGAGGAAGGACAAAAATATTAGGACATGAGGATCGTTGTCATTTAATCTTTAATATTTATTCTTTATTGTACAATGTATACACTGACTGCTGTAACCTTGCATGGTTCCTATGGCAACTTCCAGGACTGAAATGCATTTGTTATTAAAGCTAGCATGGCTCTTGAAATTGCAAAAGACCTTTCACTGAAACTGAGCATTAGAAAACCTTAAGGTTATCGACTGGGTAAGGAAGTCTGTGCCACACTGTATCATTCTAACCCATCGAGATTTCATGGTTTTGGTATTCAGAGCCATAGATCATAGTTTCATTAGATAGCTATAACACTGATAATAAACCATGCTAAACAATATTATTTCAATCAGTTGATTTTGAGTAACACATGGACAAGACAGTAAAATAGAGGATGGTCTCTTAGAATAATATGGCTTATTAGCTATTCACTAGTATAACAAGCTAGATAGATAGCCAGCTAACATTAACTTGACAGCTGCTTATGCCATGTTTGTTCTGCTCCATCACGATCTAAATAGCTAATTTATTCATTTTTCCCAAATCACGGCATAAAAATTATACAAATAGTATGCAAATATGGGCAAATAACACATAACAGTTTTCCAACATATGAAAAATGTTAGATACTAATCATGTTGACTAGTAAAATAATCAAATCTGTTACATGTGACAAATTCATTTTAATTCCTTTGTGTAACTGTCAGGTTGCATGAAAATTATGTTTCATTAAATTTCACTGTGGAATGCCAGCTGTATATTAGAAGAGAGTGTTAATTACAATGAATGTTTAATATACTGTTTTAATGTAATATTTTATATAAAAAAATGTTATTTATATTATATTAAAATATTTGAGGAGAAACAAATTGTCACTTCTGCTTTGGTTATTTAATATATTTACATATGTACATATGCACTTCAAATTGACAAAACAATCTCTTTTGACTTTGTACTTATAAGTATGAACAAAAAAAAAAAAATTATAAGCTAAGATAGGTTAAAATTGAAATTAACAGGGAAGTATTCAGACATCGCAAGTTAATAACATCACAAGCTAATACTTAACATTGAGAGAGGAGGTGCAACAGCTAAAGGACAAAAGAGATGATTGTTGGAGATTGTCCAGAGTATCAGGTTCCTTGGTGTTCATATGGTGAAGAACCTCACGTGGACCCTCAACACCAGCTCCATTTCCAAGAAGGCCCAGCAGAGTCTCTACTTCCTGCAGAGACTGAGAAGAGTGCAACCTCCAATCCTCACCACATTCTAAAGAGGGACTGTAAAGAGCATTCTCTGTAGCTACATCACTGCGAAATATGGAAATAGTTCTGTCTTGGATCACAAGACCCTACAAAGTGTGTTGAGGACAGCTGCAAAGATCATCGGGGTCTTTCTCCTCTAATGCTGCATCCACAAAACCCCACACACCCCTCACACATCCTCTTCTGCCTTCTCCTGTCTGGCAAAAGAGTCTGGAGTATACAGGCCTCCGCTGCCAGGATGGGAAACGGTTCCAGTCTGTCAGACTCCTCAGTCAGAAAACACACACACACACACACACACACACACACACACATCCCTAAACTGTACTTCTTTCTTCTCCTGGCACAATGCGTATACACACTGAACTGTTCTGCCATTGTAAATATTCCTTTATTTATTATACACTCCACAGTCTCTGTCCTGCCATTATTTGCACAACTATTATTTATTGCTGGCTTCCTTTATATTTGCATTTGTTAAAGCTTAATGACTTTGCTGCTAGAAAACAGTATCAGGCATAAAACTGTGTTCATTCAAACTTGTACTGTAGCTGCTTTTGTTTACTGTAGTAATGTTATCTTGCCCTTGTGTTTTTCTTGCACTCTCTCTATTGCTCTTTCTTTGCACTATGTGTATTTTCTCCTGTCCACAGTTATGTAGTTATATGGTGTTTCTGTTTTTGTTCTTGTGCTGCACCATTATCGTGGAACATCACCGTTTCATTTCACTGTGTACTGTGTATATGGCTGAATTGACAATAGACCTATTTGACTTGACATTATTTTGTATTTTGCTGCAAACCCATTCTTGGCTATGGCAGCTTCCAGATCTCTACAGAAAGTATTTTTTGTAGCACTGTGGCCCATTCCTGTCTGCAAACCTTTTTCAGTTCCCCAAGATTATGAGGGTCTTGCTGGTAGACTCTATGCTGGATAAATATTGATTTGGGGGTTCAGGAGATTCTAGAGATTGGCTAGGGTCATGCAACCGCCTTTACCTTCCTTTTTGGAAATCAGTCTTGAGCTATTATGGCTGTATGTTTGGAGTCTTGTTGAAACCATGAGATTACATTCTCTCTCTTCTACTATCCCAGCACATTACACCATCAGTGTTTCCTTTGATGATGTGTAATGCCGCGGTACTGTTATTAGGGAAACTGACACATATCATGATGCTCCCACCTCCATTTTTTACTGTGGGTGTGGTGTTCTTGGGATCATACACACAACCCCTCTTTCTCTAAATATGATGAGCTGAGTTATTGCCAACAATGTGTTTTTTTTTTTGTTGTTGTTTCTGTCTGACCAGAGTACATTGTTCTGAAAGACTTCTAATTTGTCTGAGTGCTTGAGGTGATTGCAGTGGAGTTTATTGCTTTTCGTTGTGATATCTTGCGTGATGTACCTGTCCAGGGACAATTGGTTCTGTTTCCTTGAAATTTCCAATTGCGAATTATCCGACCAGTTGTACCAATAATGATGTGTTTTCCATTAGAGTGTTGTTTAATTATGTGGCCTTAAAGAACTTTAGGAAGCTCCTTAGCCTTTTCCACTGTTGCTATTTGTTGTGGGAGATCTTCCCCACCAAAGAAAACATCTTTTGTCATTTTTGCAGAATGAATATCTAGAATTAATAACTTGATTTATTTTTATTTTTGACATTTATGCATATTTTACTGTAGTGTCTGGGTCCTTTTTTACTATCGGTTTTGTTTTTCAAACAGAAAAGAATTTTTATTCATAAAATAAAAGCACAAGGTTAAAAGACATTCTGTGTGCAAATTTGTCGTGGATATATGCACTGGATGTAAAAAAAGTTTTTAAATGGTGTGCGAACACTGAATACTTTTTTTGATGATTGTTACCTTAGTATTTGCCAAGTTTATCAACCAACTGATTAAGCTGTGTTTAGCAGATAACATTTTTTATCTGCTTTCCTCACAATTGGTTTCATTTTAGAAATCTTCTGGTTTTCTTCAGAAACTCAGGGCAGCCACTAAACCCATGACTGACAGTCTGTTAATACTGAGGAACGAACAGTGGAAGCGAGTGCGCAGCATCCTCACGCCGTCCTTCAGCGCAGCCAAGATGAAAGAGGTAAGCCCTCTTCCTGTCCTTTGTTTCCTCGGCTTCCTTTTGTTATTGAAATCTGTGATGTGTGAAATGTGATCAGAAGAGATTCTTGTTCAAAGAGTGAGGAATTGCAGGTAAGAATGTGATTAGCTGAATCAGATTATTGGTTCCGAACAAAAGCTTGGTTCCTCGTATTTCTTAGGCATTTGGAGAACCTCTAGAAGAAATAGCATAACCATCAATCTGTAATCACCATCACAGGGTTTGTACTGGCTCCATAAAGAACATTATGACAATTATGAAAGGTCAGATAAACTGCTATGTGTTGCCCTGCCCAACTCATCCACACACACACACACACACAGACACACACACGTCTAAATAGCTCATAGTATCTTTCACCTTCTCTTTTCCCACATCTGGAGTGTTTGAAGTGCTAACTGCATCAGTGGAGAGGAATGCACATCCATCTTCTGTTCTGGCCTTGAGGAGGGCGTGCTATTGGAAATAGACTGCTAGTGTGAAATTCTCAGCAGGGTCAGAACAGTAGCATGAGCACACACAAAAGCCCACAGTATTGAATGGGAAAATGATATGAGCTGTAGAGCCATTTGAAAAGCATTCCATTTCATCAGTCTGATAACCATGTGTCTTGTTAGGCAGCACAGTCCCCCCGCCTTCCTGATCCCCCCCCTCAGTACCTGTTTAAACACGTGCCAGGACATTCTGGCTGCCTTTATGGAATAGTTTATGTGTAAAATAGGAGAAAATAAATGATGTACGTAATGCTTAGAAGTTCTTGCTTTCTGTTTACATAATTGCATGTTTAATTATGTATTGAGTTACTCATTGTATTACATTTACATATACTTCTGCACTGCTGACTTTTCTGTTTGTTTCGATGTCCGACAATGTCAAACAAACACGTAAGCAGAAAAATGCATAGAATATTTTTTTCTCCCTATGAAACAAGACTATGCATGACAATTTTTCATCAAGTTCAAATTAGAAATTAAATGATAAAAATGATAATAACCTCAAATTAGAAATCTAATTGTCTGCTTATGAATAAAAGTGTGAAATCTTTTCAGTTTTAATGAGCTTCAAATAAGAATTAAAGGAAAGAAGGTATAAGCATTATAGAATAATAGGCATTACAAGAGAAGACACATTTCAGTTTGCAAAGGGAAGTTAAACAAAATACTAGACACATGGGGTGCCAATAATTGTGGCAAATGATTTTGCTAAAAAATTGACAAGGGTTTTGTTTTCTTAGACTAAATTTACTGTAGTGGAAGGTTAGATTTCATCTCATGTTTTCTCATATTGAACTAATTAACCACAAAGACATTTTAATGGAATTTTGACAAATCTTTCACATTGTTGATAGACAGACAGACAGACAGTTGGTAGGTCAGTAGATTAGTGAGGTGGTTAGTTAGTACGTCGGTTATTTCAGGGGTCATTCTGTGGCCTGAATTGTTTGCGCCATTGATGACTAAAACACTTGCTAAAGTTTTGATAAATGGAACTCAGCTCCATCATATTCTCATTATGTCCTCCAAGCAGAGCATTAACTCCCAGCTCTGCTCCCTGCCTGCCTGCATGAAGAGCCTCACTAGAGAACTTAATGAATGCTGAATGTTTTAGTCTAGAAAAAACCCTCTATTGTCCCCTGCCAAGCCCCTCAGATTAGCCTCTTCCTAGGGAGACAGAATTAGCTTTGGGTGTGTAAAAGCATGGCACTGTTTGCATTATATGTATTAGATTCCTAGTGCATGTGAAATGGTAAACATGTTTGTCAGTATCAGAGAAGTGTGATGAGTGAGAGATTTCAATCATTATTCTCATTCTCTCTCTCTCTCTCTCTCTCTCTCTCTGTCTATCTATCTATATATATATAACCCATCACACTTACACTCACTGACTCATTAACAATGGTGGTAAAATACTGACATCATATTAGACTAAATTCAGCATTTGGTGACATCAACCTTGAGAAAACCACAAACATCATCACACTTCTTCCCAACCCCAGTATAGCATGGGAGAGTGAAATACTGGCTACATGGTGACACTGTTATAAATATTTTATGAGCTCATAAACATCTTTACTGTCCACACCAAACCCTGCTTTTGAGCCTTGGCACTCAAGGCATGTTTGTTAACTTAATTACAGCCCATTGAGTATTATTCTTTTCTCTTTCTGTTTTTTTTTGCTTTTAGCGCTAGTCCCACAATGCAACTGCAAATGGAAATAAGTATGACTCAGCTGTATAATGACAGAGCGGCAGGGATATTAAGACCTATAAGTATATAACATTCAGTCTTATTCCATTAATGTATCGTGAATAGATTCAAACCTGCAACTTTGTTATTCATCTTTTGAAACACTTCTCCATCGCTTGTTCTGATCGCTTTCTTCTTTTCCTAAGGGTTTGATGTAGTATGTAAACACTAGAAAAGTTTTCAAAACCTACAATTCACTCCCCAGTCCATACAATTCACATATGGAACCTAAGCGGTCATATTACTGAAAGAACACATTTAAATAAATCTGCCTTTTTAGCAGTTAAGCCCCACCGATTATGCTGAAGCTATAGAGCATATTTCAGTCCAGATTGCTTTTCTAGAGAAGCACAATACAGGACAACCAACGAGATCAGAGGTCATTTGCATTTCCGTCTGGAAAGCAGGGTAACAAAACCAGCCTTTTTAATTCTAAGGGATAAAGAGAGGTGTGAAAATGATTAGGTAAAACGAATTAGGACCTTAATTAATGTCAAATATTGTTTTTATAAAAAAGGGCGAGAAGTATGAAGAACTGTTTTGTAGTTTAAAGATTTTCCCAGAATCATTCATCCAAGTCAGGGACTTATTAGTGACATTCATTTTTGAAAGTGTAGCTTGTGGAAAGTTCTGTACTATTTTTATGCCACTTGGCTGCGTTCTAGATGTTCAGCCTAGATGACTTTAGCGTATTCTAACACGTGTGTGTGTGTGTGTGTGTGTGTGTGTGTGTGTGTGTGTGTGTGTGTGTGTGTGTGTGTGTGTGTGTGTGT
>JBBPCZ010000019.1:10952517-10968163 GCA_037974445.1 Brycinus macrolepidotus | reverse complement strand
GTGTGTGTGTGTGTGTGTGTGTGTGTGTGTGTGTGTGTGTGTGTGTGTGTGTGTGTGTGTGTGTGTGTGCGCACGTGCACGTGCACTCTTGCCGCCTATATTGATTTTCATTAGTTGTGTTGGAGCTGCAGGAAGAGACAGAGGACACTGCTCCTGTCATCCTCCATCAGCCTCTCTAGTTTTCTTCATCTGCCTCCAAGCCCAACGCCGATTTGCTCTGATACTCTTCCATATACCACACCACACCACATCACGGCACACACACACACAGGCATGCACACACTCACCTTGTAACGTAAAACTGACCCTCTGCAAAGTACAGTGAATTTTTTTCTTTACCACTGAATCTTTTAATCACAGATCTGCTCAAACCACTTCATATGTACGAGCATGTGCAAAACACTGAACAGACAGGTATTATATTAATATCTTCTTCAGGTACACGCACATATTCATACCATTTCTGTGCATTTTTGTATTTTTATGTACATATGAGTATGTATTATAAATGTAACAATGTATAAGTGTTTAAATAAAACATATGAAATACACAAAACTTTGCCATAGCGAGGTGAAATGCCCTGTATGTATGGTGTTGTATCTTTAACAGTTGCTAAGTTAGTCTAAGTAGCCTTGAACGATAGTTGATACCAAAACTGTCCTAAATGCAGCTGTTTGCAAAAAAAACACCCCATAGTCAAATGACATAAAAATACATATAATAAATAGAACGATTAAATACATATAATACAGTGATGCCTGAAAGTATGTGAACCCTTAAAATTTTCTAAAGTTCTGCGTAAATAAGACCCAATGCATCACCAAATTTTCATGCCCATAGATTGAACAGATTAAAGATTAAGCCTGAACAGATTTTCAGTCATAAATTTTGATAAAGAGGACCCAGTTAGGCAAAAATGTTCTGCTTGGTTATTTTTTGAGGAACATGATCCAATATTACATATGTGTGAGTAGCAGAAATATGTGAACCTCCAGCATTAGCAGTTCATTTGAAGGTTAAATTACAGTCAGGTGAGAGTGAATGCCCTGTTTTATTTAAAGAACAGGGAAAGCCTAACTTTCACAATACAAGTTTGTGGAAGTGTATCATGGCACGAACGACGATTTCTGAGAATCTCAGAAAAAACGTTGATGTTCATCAGGCTGGAAATTATCTCTAAAGAGTTTGGCCTCCACCAATCAGACAGGCTGTGTGCAAATGCAGGAAATTCAAGACCATTGTCACCCTCTCCAGGAGTGGTCAACCAAGATCACTCCAAAAGCAAAGTGTTTAAGAGGCTGCAAGGTCATAAAGGAATCCAAGGTCATTTGTAAGTGACTTACATTGGCTTCACATTGGAATGGGGTGTGAAAATCTAACATTAATTTAGGTCATATTTCTGCAAAGACATCGGGAATTCTAAAGAGTTCACAAAATTTCAAGCACCACTGTATAAAATGTGCCATTCATTTTGCACAGGCCATGTTTTATTTTTCCAGTGTGTTATTTTTCCAGTAAACAGTAGTTGTGCAGAAGGGTGTTCTCTGTAGAGGATGAGTATATATATTCATGTCAACAAAATGTCCAGAGGTACTCAAACATTTGCAGATGCCTGTACACGCAACATGGCATTAGGCCAGTCACAGTGGTAAAACTTTGTTTTGCCCTTTAACTTTTGCGCAGTATCATATAAATACTTTTTGATGATGTAGAATAATCACTCGGTTAGGTTCAGTGATTATGTCTGAAAATATCTGCCAGTTAGGGTGGCAGACCACTACAAGCATTTTAAAATCAGATATTAGATAAAAACGTTGTAGACTGTTAAAGACATTATCAAGTATTTATTGAAAGCCCTTTGCCTGCCTGATGAGGACAGGTTGAGCTGTAAAGCAAAGAGTGCATATCTTGGATTTCTTGTATTTTGCAGTGAATGTATTGACTCAGACTCCTGCTGATCTGCTCAGACTCTTTGCAGGAAAGGTAGCCAATGAATGTTGGAGTATTAGTGTGTCTGGTCCATGTGCAGACAGTGGACTGTGGTCTGAGGTCAGTCAGGCCATGCAGTGTTCTGGATTTGTCAGTCTGCCATGCTTCAGTGCCCCACAAAAACCTGTAGGACTTGGACGGAACGTATTATGCCCTCTCTCTCCCTGTCCCTCTTTCTCTTAATCTCACTCACTCTCATAAATTTACTCACTTCCTTTGTCTCTCTCTTTGTCTCTCGCTTGCTCACTCACTATCTTTTTCTTGCACCACTCTGTGCTTTCTCTCTCCTTTTTTTTTTCTTTTTCTTTGCCTCTCTGCTTGCGCTCTCATCTCTCTCTTCCTGAGCAGGCAGGATCAATAGGCAGGTCTAGTATGAGATGGAGGCTTATCACAGCTGCAGTCATGGGCGTCTGAGGGGAAAGCTTTAGTGCTGCGGCTGAGAGAGAGAGAGAGAGAGAGAGAGAAAGAGAGAAAGGAGGAGGTGGTGGTAAGGGGTTTAGAAGCATGCCAGATCTTGGGTCCACAATAGCGTGACCTGACTTGAGCCCACTGTCCTCGCCAGCCCCACCTCCCTACACCAGCTTCCAGCTCACTTCACACACAGGCTGCACAGAACATGTATGTGCTCTTCTAAAGTACATATAAAGGTCCAAATGCAACTTGCATTAATCATGTTAATAAACCAAATTAACAGTGAGCTCCACTTCATCACTTCATAGTGGCGCCTTCATCACCCACACTCTTCTAGGGATTTTTTTCAATCGATGCAGTTCTCATGCCACCCACACATCTCGTCTTTCATCAGTGTCTGCTTCAGCTGTGTTATGTTTTAGTATTCATGTTTTCGAGGAAAGCTTAATTTTAGATAAAGTTATCATTTTTGCTTCAAAACCACACTGAATAACTTAGTGTAAAATACCTGCTGTTTATGAACACTTGTGTCTGCATATGTTTTCTCACAGATGGTCCCACTAATCAATACAGCCACAGAAACATTACTGAATAACCTGAAGGCATATGCAGAGTCTGGAGAGAGCTTTGACATTCACAGGTATGACTGTGTGTATGAGTGTGCGTGTAGAAGCAGGTGTGTTCTGCTTAATATTTTGCATGTGAACCTTTATTTCAACCGTTTATCGTATTAGTCAAAAATCCGGTCATGCCCCACTAATGTGTAGACGTTATACTTAAATGCTTGAAATTAGTATCTGATGTATGTATGAATTTCATTTCCAAATGAAGCATTTTTAAAAAAGTAGTTTTCCTGAGACAGTAAATGCTTAATGCATGTGGAACTTCAAGCCTGTTGAAAAAGTATTCCAGACTCTTCACTGAGCTGTTTGAGAGGGTAGTGTGCAAAGCTACATCCAAGCAAAGAAGTCTGTTTTGAAGAGTCTAAAATGTTTTATAATTAATGCTTTTTTTCGCTCTAACTGAAATGTTATTGTGTAGTTTTGATCTTTTTCTGTTCTTCTAAAATGTTGAAAATTGCCAAAATAAGAAAAACCTCTGGCTCAGACAGTAGATATATATTTTCCTGCAGGTGTTTTGGGTGCTTTACCATGGACGTGATTGCGAGCGTGGCATTCGGCACACAGGTGGACTCTCAGAATGACCCTGATGACCCTTTTGTCCACCACGCCTCCAAGTTCTTCTCCTTCAACTTTTTTAGACCCATCATGTTCATCTTCAGTATGTCACACGGTCACATTCATCACACTTCTTACCTAAAGCTTCGTCTAGAAATTAGTTATTTCTGCATTAACTGTATTACTGGCAAGATCACATCTCGTGGGGAGCTTCCATAAATGATAATGTGAAATGCACTTGAATGAAGGAAGTATAAAGACATAGCACATTTATTTTATGGGACTGGAGAAAGAGATCTCATTGCAACATGCCTTTGTCCTTGTGTTTATGATATAAGAATATTGGAGGGAAAGTCTCATGATTGTCAATTTTGCTCTTAGTGGCCTTCCCGTTTCTGATCGGTCCCCTCAGCACCCTGATACCCAATAAATCCCGCAACGAGATGAATGCCTTTTTTGTTAGCTGCATTCAGAAGATCATAAAACAGAGAGATGAGCAACCACCCAATCAGGTAGAGCACAGCCTTGATGGAATGGAAGAATGGTCCTTAGACATTAATATTCTTCGTAAACTTATTCTGTTTTGACCGTTGACCTCTGGATCTGCACAGCGCCGGCGAGATTTCCTGCAACTGATGCTGGATGTAAGGAGCAGTAAGGAGTGTGTGTCTCTGGAGCACTTTGACGTGGTCAACCATACAGACGAGCAAGCCGATGCATGGCCTCATTCGGCTGAAGAGGCGGCTAATGGCCCAGCACATTTCAGAGAGTCCCCGAAACGCCCCCAACAGAAGAGGATGATGACCGAGGACGAGATTGTGGGCCAAGCCTTCCTCTTCCTCCTGGCTGGCTATGAGACCAGCAGTAACACTCTGGCATTCGTCTGCTACCTGCTGGCCATCCACCCCGACTGCCAGGAGAAGCTGCAGCAAGAAGTGGATGACTTCTACTCCAGACACGTGAGTGAGAGACAGTGTAATAAACCAGTGCCAAAAGTTATTGTCTTTATCATTTTTCTAGAACTGGCAGCGATCTGATACCCAGTTTCTGCTTCCTGATGATAACAGCATGAAATGCTGGACTGGATATCAGGACAAAATAATAAATCCCATCCAATTCTGTTACAAATCTAGCCTGAAATACTTCTGAATGCTGAAGCACAGCATAATAGGTAAAGTAATGGTAAAGTAGGTCACATGATAACAGCAGCCACTTGAAGCTTAATGTTAACATAAGTACAGTCCGTAAGCAAATTATTGTACTAGATGCAAAATCATTTTTGAGTATTTTAGCATGCTTTTGCACTACATGTGATATTTCTTTTTGGGCTTTATGTGTTCCAGAAAGAGTTGAACTGAGTTCAGTCATGCTGTAAGTTGTGTATTTTTTTTCCGTGGTGTAGTAGAGTGTTTAAGCAGTTTGAACACAACACCTTGTGTGACATCTTCAATGAAACACTTTATTTAAAATGGCTAATTATTAGTACAAAATGCTGTCAAGTCAATTTGTAACTCCTGGTCTCCAAATAGACCAAATAGTGTTTCTTCAGAATATCCTGTCTTCTGTTTGGATATTCAGGTTTTGCATTTGCTTGTTAATGATTCCTCTGGATCTGTCTATCCATTCTGTTGCTAGCTGCCCTCTTCCTCTTGTTCTTTTCATAATATGTTTAAAATATCAGTTATCTGGGCTTCAGGTAAGGGGCGAGGCTTCATTTTGGTCAAGGATCCATTTGTTTGTTTTCTTTTCCATACTGTTAAAAGTCTTCAGCAACACCAAAGCTCAAAGGCAACAGTATTTTTCCTGCTCTGCTTTTTTATTGTCCAACTCATCTATACAGAACCATGGAAAAGGCCATTGCCTGGACAATTGTGAGGTTTCATCATTACATTTGACAGCCTTTTCAAGGTGCTTCATCCTTGTTAAGCTAAGTGCCGATCTATGTCATGCTTCTTGACCACTGGAACCTTTGTTAATAATTGATCACCTGTGCAGAGGTTTCTGCATCTTTACCATCAATGGTAAACTGTTGTCATAATGTTTGTAGTTTTTAAAGAGAAAATACAGACCGGTATGTCAATATCAGCTGATACTTAAAGGCTCTGCATCATATTGGAAATGAAAAATCAGTATTGGAATCGAATCGTGCCGTCTCTAATTGCTGCTGTTTTCGTCCTAATCCAGTGTAGCTGGACTGTGTTTACTTGCTCCCTTTATTGATTCTAGAATTGCAGATGAGAAGTTGCATTTCTAAAGGAAGGTGGCATTTGGAGCTGATCTGTATCCCTGTTGTACAGTGTGGGGTACTGTGAGTGGCAGTGTGTTTGCCTTCTCTGGAGGCTGTGTTTCTGTGGGACCTGATTTTGCTTTCGTTATTCCCTGTTTTTAGCCATTGTCCTCTTTCTCCAGGGCAAATACTGCATGACAGACAAACAAATAAAAAATTTAGAGCTACCAGTGCACTGTAAAAGTAAGATATGTTTGGCTAGGTGTCTTCAGCAGTGTGGGTACAGTGCGTCTGTCTGCCGAGATTTGTCATGTATTCTGCCTGCTTCCATCCATGCACTCAGTGGAATGGAGCCAGAGAGCCGCTCATAAATATAGCACGGGTTTCGCAGTAGTAGTTGCATATCTTGGGCTTGTGTGTTTCTGTGCGTAATGAAAAATGGTAGGGGATGAGTCCTGGCTGAATCTTTCAATCTTAGGGTAGAGAGAAAGCTCTATAAGAGAGGATGTTGGGGGTGGGGGGTTAGCAGAGAGAGCTATGAGGGTTAGAGAGCAGGTCTATATTAATATCTGCTGTTAGAGGAATGAAGGTGGCTCTTGCTGACCCACATTGCTGTTTTTTTTTTTTTCCAAAGAGTATTTTCAGTCATCTTCACCGAGGTCACGTTACCCTACAGTCTAATGTTCCAAAGCCAGCGCTTTGGATAAACAAAACACTGGCAGAGGTATCGCGTAATGCGGTTTTGATGAAATCTGTGATTAAAAAGAGAGGGGGTGGGGGGGAGGGCAGAACGTCTCCGTGCTCAGATAAACAGCTAGTGAACAGAAATGAAGGAACGGAGTGTTTTACAGTGATTTCATTTAGCAGTACTGACTGGAGCCGTGTTGTTAGCCACACTGTTGCTATTCTGTAGCCACTGTTCTTCCCCAATCGCATCCATTTCCCATAACACCACCGTAATGGCCGACACATAAACCCGGCCTTGTTAAACGCGTGCCCGCATCGCCTGAATCTTAATACCTGGAGCCAAGGCCAGCCAGACGCTCAGATCAAACAGCAGGGCTAGTCAATCTCAAAGAGTCCCTTTCTTCACTTTCATCTTATTCACTCGCTCCCATTGACACTCACATGCTCCATTTAGCCCTGCTCAGGAAGTCAGGGTCTTTTTAGGGGTTTTTTTTAAGCAGCAGGGAGTGTTTGAAATGTAAGCCCGCTCTGAAGCTTTTTCAGCATCGTTCGTCTCTGGTAGAAAGTATATATATCCTACATAAATACTTCTTTTCTGTCTGTGAGATGGCAGTTGAGAGCTCTATTCGTTTATACTTGCTTATTTAAAACTGAAGTTGTTATATAATATTTGATCAATTTCTCCAGGTCTTGCTTGCTTCAGCATGCCCTGTGATGTGTTAAATGCTTCAGTTGGTTTTAACATTTGTTTCATGATTTTGTGACAATACATACTGGATGTGTGTATGAATAATAAGACTTTAAATCCCAGGATTAGAGACTCACTTGCAATTTGACTACATACAAAAAAGGTTCTTTGCTTGATGCCAAAGAATAACAGCTTTTGTTTCCCTAGAGAACCATGTAATAAATGGTCTTTTTTATGTAAATGAGGATGTAGGGGTGTAAAAAAAAAAAAAACAATAAAAAGGAACTTAAGATTCTATACCAATAAAAGGTTCTTCCTAGAACTCAATATCCAAACCAAGAAACATTTAGGAGCCATTATTATTAAGAGATAATAAAAGAGTGCTTTCAGAAATGTGTTTTAAAACAGAGGTAAAAAATTGTTAAAGTAATCTTTCAAGTAATCTTTCTTTCTATACAGTTCCATCTGGTGTCTGCAGTACTAGGTTTCTATTATGTGTTTTTGGGAGAAACGCACTCTAACAGCCCTGCACTCTGACTTTACACAGAGCAGCTGGGCATCAGTCCGCGACACATCAGACTATAGTGGATATGAAGGTCAGTCTACCCCTGACTGGAGCCGCAGTGCCTGGCACCACTCTTGAATTTAGCTCAGTGAAGAGCAAAAGGCCTTTCAGTGTATTTGGTAAACGCATCTTGCTGTGCTCAAACTGAATGCATCAACATTGAAAGCTTTTCAAATGTCAGTCTCCTGATCAGCAGTACAGAGCACTGACTTTGTACCATAACACAGCAGTGAAATCACTTTAAAAGACTCACTCAGTCATTACTTATTGTACAAAGTGTTTTATTATTCAAACGATGATTCTAACCATGTGTGAAAGGTAGGGTTATTTTAGTAATCAAGTGATCTTCCAATTACTTTGTCAATTAAACAAAATGCAAAACAATAAAAATGGACTTGATAGGACCACCACAGCCTTTCACAGATTGCAAAACATTTGAATGGGAAAAGATCAACTAAGAGACTAGGCAAGACATGCCAAAATTATGATTTTGTTCCCCACAAACCATTTGTCAGATTTTTTGAAAAGCTACATTTAACATGTCTTCTCTTAAACTGCCAACACTCAGTAGAAATATGTTTATTTCAGTATGTTTAGTCAATTTGGAAACAGTATTTTCCAAAATATAGCAATTTTTTGAAGACAGCCCTTGTCGACCCAAAAGCACAGTGCATGTTATCTGAGATCTTGCTGAGTAAAGCAGTTCTGAGAACCATTCTTAAAGCGTTTTTTTCTCAAAATCAGCTTTTCTCTACATCTCAGCTTCTAGAATACCTTTCATGAAAAGTTTCGTGTTCATCTTTAACCATATTTGAAAGAGTTCAGAGAAGGATTTCCTAATATATTACTAATAACTGGATTCATGATCTATTTTATACTTATAGTGACCTTGACATTTTAGTATAACTGGATATTTCTGATTAAACAATAAAACACCAAGATTTCAACAATTTGTTTTGTAAAATCCTTCCTCTGAAGTATGATTTCACATAAACATTTCAGATCTACCTGTCATCCAGTGGCTGCAGTTTTGCCTTTAAAAAATGGAATGCAAATGCATTCTTCCAGTGAGAAGGACCAGTTGGAGAATGTAAGAAATTACATCATCACAACTGAGAAGTTAATCAGTGATAATCGAGTGATCAGATTTAACCATGTAATTTTCAGCTTCAGACATGTTTAAAAAATTGTACTATAATAAATCTGTGTAATGAACAAAGGGTAGCAATGAAACCACACATTGAAAGAAGACTGCCTAACAGTGAATGCTGAGTTAAGCACAAAAAAGCATTTGGTCATAAAATTAGTTTGTCCAACAACTGGTCAACTGTTATAAGCTTGCTTGGCTGTAGGTGCTCAATTCTAAAATAGACCTATTTTACATAAATAGACCTTGTGTCTTTTATGTGGCCTGACTAACTCTGAGGCTTTGTTTTCCATGTTAGCAGTGTCACTGTCTCTGAGCTCCAACAAGCTGCATTTTTACCACTGGGTGGTTTAAGTGGCAAACATGGAAATGCCTTGCTGCAAACATGGAGTGTGTGGATGGCTGCACACAATGTTGCTGCAGGTCTAGCCTCTCATTTTCTTTTCCCGGGCTGTGCGGTGTGTCCCCCAGGGGGTCCGTCATTAATTTGCCTTTTTTATCTGCATAAATAGGGGAGCCAGATGAAGCGAAGCGTCACTTAATGAGTCAGCCAGAGGTGGGAGACAGAGGCAGGAGGGTGAGCCACAAAGCAAAATTACACATTTTCAGGCTCTCCTGCTATCTGAGACAGAAATGTCGGGAGAGAAGGGTGGCAGGGAGTCAGATGTGAGTTAAGAGTGGTACACAGGGTTGGTTTGGAGAATGAGAAGCCATGAGCACTCTGAAAAGCCAAGAGAAGACATTTATGGAAATGGTTTAACTTTCTCAAAGTGGAAATTTTGGTAGGCTTTTGTTTAAAGTATGTTTAATCCACCCACCTTCCACTTCATCTCAACCACCATCACTACACTGAGCTTTCAGCGTGCAGCAGGAGAGCAGAGTTTGATTATCTAATGCAGATTCCATGTACAGTCAGTACAGTGTGCAAAAGTCAAATGACATGTTGATTTTATGTTCGTATGAGTTAACACATTCTCTATAGCATGGTGGTGTCCTCCGCTCATCAGACTGGGGTTCATTCCCCATCTTGCCAGTCACGTCACGCTACACTAATGAGAGTCCTGTGGCCCCTAACACTACGTCCTGTAAGATGATTACATTGTAAATTGCTCTTTATGAGAGCTTCTGCCGAATGCATGAATGTAAATGAAAATATATATTTTGTTGAGTTTGACAAAATAATTGATTGGACCAAAATAAAACTTAAAATATGTTTAAGAAATATGCTTCCAGTATAGTGAATTCAGCAAATATACAGTAATTGTGCATTTAAATATGCAGACGTATATTCACTGTAGAGGATGTGTACTCACTCAGAAAGTCAACATACGATGTTTTCCACGTGACTGGATATTGCTAAGAATGGGCTCTTATGTGGAGGTTCGTTCCAGGACTCGTGATGGATCACTAAATTGAAGGCCTTCTGTTCATTACAGTGCATCAATACAGTCACCTCATGTCTGTTACATTAATAATTTGAGAAGACATTGACCTCCAACCTTTCTTCATCCCATCTATTCTCATATAACAGCTCAATCAATTACAGTATTTTCTTGACAGGATGAATCTTTGTAAGACATGTTATCTTGTGTCCTGTGGAATCGAAGGGAGGTGGAGGAGATACAGAACATCCGAGAATGCAAGATGAATAAGAGAACGCAAAAACAAACTGGATGCGTAATCAGTATGAATACCATCTATCAGACGTTTGATTGAAAGGGTTACCTCCTCTTAGCGCTCAGCAAGCAGGTGAGGGAAAAACAGACAGTGGAATATAACAATCTGACAGGAGGTGCAAAATATGGAGGTTTAGGTTAAAAAAAGAGGGGAATAGAAAGGAAAAGTAATATATACAGAGAGGAGAGCATGACAGCTCTGTTGAACACTCCGTCAGAGGGAACGAGATGGAGAGGAAAGAATAGAGATGACAATGCATAAAGCATAGAGAATGAAAACGCAAACGTGACATAAACAGTGGAGCCGGGGGAGGTGTGGAACAGAAAAGGCAGAAGCAGAGGAAGAGTTGAGGAGACGGAGAGGTGAAAGAAGCAAAGACAGCAGCTAAGGGTGGCCACTGGGGGGGTGGGAGGATGTGGAGGGGTGGGCAAGCAAGAGCTAAGTAGAGAGTGAAAGAGAGCAGTGAGTAGCCTGGCTTTCCTGTGTGTGAATAATTCATCTGTTCTGTGCCTGTGAGGCTGAGCCTCCGGGGGGCTCTTTCCCTCGCTCATCTCCCCTTACTCATATCACTCAAGCCTGAATAAAGACCCCGCATCTCCGCTGCTAAATTCAATAACACTGCCTTTGATCCTGTGCCAGTCGCAGCACCGGAGCTGTCGGTTCCCATACATATTGCTCTTATTTGTCTTGTAGCTTCTTCGGAACAATTCCGCAGCTTTCCATTGAAAGTTTAGAAACCATATTTGTATCATCTGCTTGATTTAGGCTTTAGGTGCAAAGGATATCACAGCTGTTGTAACTCCTTGTAGCTTTTTTGTTTCGTTTTCTATTTTCTGACGCAGTTTAGGAAATGATAGCCATCCTTTACATTGTTTAGCTATTTTATCATGAATGGACCAGTAGAAATGATCTAAACTTCTGTCTACCACAATACAAAAATTGCAACAGTACAGTTTTTTTCAAAAGCAAAGTTACATTTACAAAAGTTAACTTTCGCTTCCTTTTTTTTCTTTCTCCTGTAAGGCGATGGGGTTCTTTTATGACAGCAGCTATGATTGTGAATGGCCCGTATCTCAACTTATTCCACTCTCTGTAAAACCATTCCATTCATTTGATGACTCAGGAGCAAGAAAGGCAGAGGGAGAGAAAGATAGACAGACGTTAAGGCTCTGGGGCTTTAACTCAGATGAAGGCTCTCTGGCAAGTTAGGAGACCTGAACCCCTGGGGTCAGCGCGGCAAAGCCTGGACACTGTTTGATTAGGAGAGCAGAAGCTCCGTGGGAGAAAGACACTGAACCAACTCTATGCATCTCATCAAAGTGGCACGGAAGTGTTGGTTTAGGGTAAGAAAAGATGAAAGAGAGAAAGAAAGAGGGTTGGAGAGGATTAATGCATCGCACAGAATGTTAAGAACAGAGTCGCACCATGAAATAGTGCGTGACCTTTGTAGAGGTGTCCTTCTTCCCTGTTTTTCAAACAGATGAAAGAGGATTTGAATAGCACTGTATATACTTTTATACTTTGTGCTTTCAATCTGTCACATATACTGCTGTTGCAGGCAGTCAAGTGAAAACCACTGTGTGTCTGTGTGTCTGTGTGTCTGTGTGTGTGTGTGTCTGTGTGTGTGTGTGTGTGTGTGTGTGTGTCTGTGTGTGTGTTCCCAATGTTTTCCCAATGCTGTGGAGAGGCTTTCTTTCCTCTTCTTGGGGATGCTTGTCACGCTATGATGAAAAGACAACACAGAGGAGATGGAGATGCATTCCCCGGAAAGAGTGAAAAACAGAAGGACGGACGGAGAGCTGAGAGCACTGATCCAGGAGGCGAGCCTCCCTCTCTATCTCTCTCTGCCTCTCTCTCTCTCTCTCCATGTAAAGACAGAATGAAGCTTCAGCCAGCTCTATAATTTTTGCCACCCTTGGTGAAAAAAAGTCATTAAAAATATTTTCTGTGGATAATTAGCTCATACTGAAAATCTAACAATCCAAAAAAAGAGATTTTGATGTCACCAAGTGGAGCAGTTATCTGGAACATACTTCTAAATCAAGCTTTTGATATAGCCATAACAGTCCCTGACCTAAACCCTATTAAAAACCTGTGGGTGAGCAGAATAGGAGAGTCCAGAAGAGAGGACTTAGGGCCCTAGAGGATCTGGAGGGATTCTGTGTTGAGGAGTGGTCTCAGATTGCTTGCTTTGTATTCTGTAAGAGTGGTTGTGCAATGAACCAAATGCAGGAGTGCCAGTAATTGTGACAAATGGTATTGTTAAAAAAGTGATAATGGTTTTTGCTTTCTTTGACTTGCTTTATTTCAAAGCTAATTAACCACAAACTTGTTGTTTCATGGCCTTTTTTTCATTTTTACCCATATTTAGCAAGGGTACCAATAATTAAAGAGCCTGCTGTGGTTATAAGGCTAAATACTACACAAGTTATGTGATTTTTGCTATGTCAGCTCATGTCAAAAGGATTATAAAGTTTAAAATACGTTTGCCAGAGTGTTTGAAAGCCTGTGGATTGTCAGTGTGCCTGCAGGAACATCAGAGCTGTAAATGAAAATTGATTTATGAGAGCTGTAGTTGCTGAGAAGTTATATCTTGCTTGGTTTTGATTAGGGATGCACAGTATAGTACATTGCTCTTCGGTCATTATTACCATCAATATTGGCCTTTGCATGCTTTGGAGATAATCATATTGCAGTTTAGTGATATGTCTGCTCAAAACAGCAGGGCTAATCAGCAAATGAGCTCATTCACAGATATCTCCTGAGTGCGTGAACATGCAGACCTATCTGTTTCTGTGGAGGGTTATGTAAACATTCTGAGAAAAAGGGCATTTGCATGTACCTAACAAATAAGCTGCCATCTTTTTTTCCTTTGTTTCATTTTGTAAAAATCATGCTGGTGTATTTTACAGATATCATGCTCTAGTTTTTATGCAGTAAGCATACTCAGAAATGCGATGTTTTGCATAGTTCTTTGTCATTTTCCCAATTTTCTCTCCATTTGCTGTTTTTTTTTCCCCTCTCATTTGGTCAGATCCCACTGTAGGAACAGTTTTTCCCTTGTCACACAACAGCTCTAATTACAGTTAGTTATTGGGTGGCAAATGGCACATCTCATTACAGTGCATTGTGGATTGGAGGTATTTTTTGGCCCAGCCCAAAGCCCGCATTCATCAGATCATTTTACCTGTGCATTTACACAGTGGCCTTTGCCTACTGTTTCACTCCAAGATGTGTCTTTACACACAGGCACAGATCACTGCACTAAGCTCCTGGCAAGGATACCTGACCCTAGACTTCATTATGAAACCCGGCCTTTTTTTTCCTGAGAGAGACCAAGTTTTTGTTAGAGCACATGCTTTAGATTTTCTGTTACGATGCTGATACTGGAAGAATGCGACTTGGTTGTTTATTTGATGTCTGTGCTCCGGCCATTTCCGAGGCTTCAGTAACGGACTGGATGGAGTCATCAAAATGCTGCTTTCACGGTGGAAGGCCCATGAAAATGCTAGCACCACGGCGACAGGACACTCCTGTAACTTAAGCTTCCATAAACAAGCCCTCTGTAATTCAGCCATGCCTCCCTGACTGATGTGTCTGGAACATCAACAGCTGTCAGACACCAGCCATTGTTAACCCACCCCCTTTGCTCAGATTCCAGGGGGGTATGTAAATTAGCCTTTTTGCTGCTGCTGTGTCAGTGGTGGCCTTTGTATTTTTCCTCTGAAAATGTGCTGCATTATTTACCTCCTTGTGCCTTTCCTGCAAGGCTGTTCTGTTTTTATCAGAACAGATGTAAGATAACATATACACATACAGCCTTTTTGGCAGCTCATACAGAACGGGAGTGTGCATGTATGTGTGCGTGCATATCTGTTTGCCTGCTATCCAAGAATATCTTTTGACACTCAGACATAAACACAAAGTTTAAATTGATGGATGTGAAGTTAGTTTTAATGCCCAAAGCTGATTGAGAAGTATATTATGTTTTCCTGTGCAGTCCCATTTTTCAGTGTGGAAGGAATCCAGCTAAAGAATCAGTTTACAAGTAAAATATTGCAGGGAACATATCTCTCACTATCAGAACAAAACCTCTGTTTTGTCCTTTTTCAGCTTTTTTTTTTATTTTATTTTTTTACATAATTTAATAGTACCATCTGCCATTTACACTGTGTCAAAATTTCATGATGAACAGACTAATGTGAATACTCCTTAATGAAAAAAAAAACCTTATTTAAGAAATTTTTTTCTTCTAGAAAAGGAAAAGTAATTTTTGGAGCTTCAGGCTTTAGTGCCACAAATGAAAAGTTTTATGCATTAAACATGGGCATGTAATGTCATGCTTGCAATTTGACTGAATCTGACACTTTTTAACGAGATTTTGGAATCAGATCTACTCTGTCTGTTTACTGACTGCAGACCAAGGCAGAGCTGGAAGTCACAGGCGTAAGATAATGAGCCCAAATAGAGAACCAGTCTAGAGGGTGTTTCACTATGTCTAACACGTCACAACACATTTGACACAGAATCAGAGTGTGAATCTACCGCAACGTTTCTCAACCCTGGTCCTGGAGGCACACTGCCTTGCGCATTTTAGTGCTTTCCCTGGGTTGTTAATTAGTTGATTTGTTGGATCAGGTGTGCTGGGAGCAGTGAAAACACTGTAATTTGCAGGGTAGTGTGTTACTGCCTTTGCTGTAGCTTTTTATTAGCAACCAGTAAAACCAAGCAAGAGTGGGTGCAAGATTTGATGCCTTTTGCTTTTGAGAGGACAAGAGGGCTTAGCTCTGCTAGCCCATTTCTACCAGCCTCCCCTGAACATACTGTACAGCATAAAGAACAGATTTGGTGGTTTGAAATTGCCCAATATTATAATACCTGCTTATTTTTTTCACATACAATTCATGCCCACGTGTATAATTAACATGTAATGCTTATAAACAGTAAGTCATACAGATCATAGAGTTTACATGGTTTTAATGCCAGCACTTTAATGCTTGGTTTTGTGTGTGTGTGTGTGTGTGTGTGTGTGTGTGTGTGTGTGTGTGTGTGTGTGTGTGTGTGTGTGTGTGTGTG